>CAJUYH010005251.1:0-23974 GCA_910591685.1 Galerucella tenella
GGGGGAACTCTATAATTTCACAATATCCCGTACATGGAATGACTCAGCGAGCGGCTGTCTGGCTTTGTTGCTCATTAGAGCACATATACATACACACCTAACATTTTGTACAATATCATAAATAGTTAATGTTAATATATGTGCACACGTGTATATAAAAATATTCACCGATACCGAACAGACAAAAAATATTACTTGTGACTATATGACCGAAAGCACCATGCATAAATAAATATTTTTTAATTCATTATCGAGTTGATGTCAATGACACCACACGAACTATATACAAACACATGAATATATGTGTAAATGTATGTACAAATATTTATATACAAATATACATGTTTATATGGACTGTCCTTGAAGTTTGGTTCAATGCGATTGCAACTTTGTATTGAACATTTGGTGAAGCACTTTTATTTTTATTTATTTTATTTATTTATCACCACGAATTTGTCAATAAATTACCGAAGTGACGATTGGTATCGGATGAAGTATAACTGTCTCCTATTATCTAAATAATTGGTTTCATTTTAGTTTATGAATAAATAAACAAATAAAGTTATTGTTGTTACGAAATACCACTGTATTCCGCAGCTCAAAGACGACATGGTGCAATGCATAATCAATTATCAGCAATTGAAACCTTCATTTGATAAAAATTTGAAGTTGTTACTCAATGGTTGATTTAAATATATTATGGTTCGTCTATTATTTTCAAAATATTGTTCATTGATTAAGTGGTCATCGGACTTATTTTCATTGACTTAATTTATTTATGTTTTATATTACCTAATAAGTCCAAGGGTCGAGAGATGTGAGTGATCCCTTAAAATTCTGATTCAATTTTTTTAAACAGTATAATTGAATTTATTTTGTATTTAGTGATAATAGAAATCATAAATTGATAAAGATTCATTCAATTTAATATTTAATATTTTAAGTGACGTTTCCACTCGAAGTTCGTGGCCAAATTAAAGTTCCCCAGGATACCATTGTATATGTATATAATGAATGTATATATTATATATATATATGTATGATAATCCTAAACCTTTTTGGTGATAATTTCATTAAAATCTTCAATGGTAAAATAAATGTAGGTATTTGAAATGCATCTTAAAATCATTCAAGTTTTGTCTTGAAATGACATTAATGTAATTATATATTATTAAAATTCATCGCTAAGAGGTAGGAATTTATAAAGAAAAACCACTTTAATCACATCAATTTTTCCACTTATTTGGATAAAATATTTGACATATGTGCAGTTTCAAATAATTATGCAATACCAAAAAAAAAATACAACATAATTTTTTTTAATGAAAGTATTAGTGTTTAAAAATGAAGACAATACTAAAAATCATGTTTTTTCTTCCTTTCAGAATAATCGCAATACCAGTTCAACAGCAATCATCAGAATATCAAGGTTTTCTTTGGCCAGTGTTTTGTGGACCGATCATTCTATAGCTAAAGTTATAATTTAGAAATTCAAATTGGCAGATGCAATTACGGATATGTTCTCAAATGTACATTCAACGTTTAGATTTAGAATGAGTGTAATAAAACATATTGGGACTTAAGTAGTGATAAAGTTACAGTGGAAAGTTCACAACACAGAGACACATTGGAATATTCCGATAAACAAGAAAAATTTAATCAAGCAGTAAACTTGCTTGACACTTTTCATCACGTTAGTTAATTACTTAATCAAATTATTCATTAATTTATTCACTTAAAACTAAGTGATGAGGAGAGTAAAAAAAATTCATAATTCTATTTGATGTTACTGAGAATCCCTTTTAATTGTTATTCAAATTTTCATTCATAACAGTTCATATTTTGATTCAAATGGTGTTCCCTTCATTTCCCACTCTCTTTAAGCTCCTGTGATTTCCTAGAAAAAGAAAAAAATTAATATTCCTATTTTGTTTTCCACTGCATAATTTTATTTGAATACTTCAGTTTGTCCCCATGGCGCATCATTTTCACATGGCTCACTTTATCCCAACCTTCTATATAAAAGCGAGTATTCGAACAGAGAAATGTGAAGACACAAAGTTAATTTTCCGCGTTAAATCGATGTATCTATAGCACAGATATGTATACCCCTTATACAGTGAGTTGTCTCCATACAATGTCAAGCACGTCCCGCGTGTAAAATCGAAGGTAAACCGTCCCTCGTCGTCTCCGCGTGTATATTCTCTGGTCTCTCGCAACACTACACCAACGATTTGCTCTCAAACTCTCAGGGGATATTCACATCCACGTCGCGCCAATTTTCACGGATTCCTCGAGCCGTGTAAGTGAAGTGACGAGATAGCGCGCGATGAGATTAGGTATATATATATATATATATAATATAGGTTGAGCAGAGGAGACGAGTAGCAAAAAAAAAAATTAAATTAAATTCATTGCATTTGTCCCGTTATCGTGCAATGAAAATCAAGTAATGCGTGCCCGATCGCACAAATAAACGCACGTTCCAATGGATAATTGTGCTGTTCCACGCGATTAACCCTTCCATTCAAGTTGCACCGTATGTATGTATATATATATATGTATGTATGTATATCATAATTATATTTTATCGGTTCTGACCTCGTCAAACTGTATAGATTTTATGAGATTATTTCTTGTCTTTAACTTATTGATATACTCTCGTGTTATTGAATAAAATTAAATGGGAACACGTTGAATAGTAACAGAGCACAGATATATACATATGTGCTCGTGTGTATTTCGAGCTTAGTTGTCCCACACATACATACAATTTATATTCTTATCACTTAGATAGTAATACAAGACCTACTTTTTTTTTCATTATGTTATTGATGCTCGTATTCTTGCAATATTCATAGTCCTACTCTCCCATTTTTACATTGTAGTCACCAATTCTTACTATTGTTTATTATTTCGTTATTTATTTATTTATTTTGTTTTTTATTAACTCCGTAATGGGCCATTTGCGCGCAATATGTTGGTATAAATTAATAATACGCTTATCTCGAGGTCATGGATCAACAGAGTGGGAACCCCGCCGGGTTGTTAACGAATTTTGATAATGACATCCACGCGTTCAAGCGAGCTGCGTGCGCGCGATCAATTTAATCCTGTGAATGAGGATTACTGTGTATATTGTATCGGTTATTCTATTAATTTTATAATTTTATATACATGTACTGAGTGTGGTTCATATTTTACCGAATGATAACAATTGTATAGGTGTTACTTTTCCACAATTTTAATTGATTACAGTGAAATAGATGACATAGATTGGAAACGAATATTTCAAAGTACGATATATACTCAAATTTAGCCATATTTTTAGTTTGAAATTTAATTGTGTCATTTTGGAATGATTGCATCTAACAATTGCAAAGCCATAAATTGTTGATAAGTAATTAGACGCAAGCTATGAAGATATCAATAGAAATTAATTTAAATGCACAAGTTATAGTGAACCGTTTCGTTGATCAAATTAAACGATTTTAATATTGTAAATTTGTAATAAGACTCGGAATTAATAGAAAATAGAAAGGTTATGATGTAAATAATTGAAAGAAATTTGCAAATAGAAAAGAAAATACACGTAGTCAATTTTGTTTTATGAGATAAGTATTTAAAACGTTTCATATTGATTTCAGTTTTTTATAAATTCAATTAAGCTTATAGTAAAGGAAATAATACCAATTCACAATACAGCATTTTCGGTGCAATTAGTATTTAATATTCGTGATATTCTCGATTATTTTAAGAATTTCCAAGCTGTAAATATTTGACAGGTAAATCGACAAGAGTTCTACAGACATACCTAACACTCAAATGATCTGGTATTGAATTATTATATTTGATTATGTTTGGTAATATACAACCAGAAAACTTCTATTTCAATTTTATCGTTTCAAATTTATCCTGAGAAATATAGGTCAACGTTGTATAATTATTGCAGTTAGTTGTGCAATAAATTTTATGTGCACAAAACGCTCGTATTAAACTTCAGTGCCTATAAAATATATAAAAACGAACAGAGAATACAAAAATATGTAAAGGAATCATAAAATTTTTTACATATACAACGTAATAAACCTGAATGTTGAAATTAGTTGTAAAGTGCATTCATAATAATTGGCGTTGTGGAATTACTTACATATTTTTCGATATCAATTCAAGTCATCTGCCAGCAATTGAAAAACCACAAACACAAACAATATCGTCACAACACAGCACCGCATAATATCTTACATCTATCCAATTTTACACCATCGACGTTTTTATATATTCAAGATTTCAATTTATCGATCATTATTTACATATATATGTACAAATTCATATCTACATGAATCTTTCACTTGCGGTATGATGTCTTTCTTTAACGCACTAATACAAGTTTTAGAATATAATCGAAGTGTAAATTATACTGCTATATGTCACTCGTTGAGGCAACGAGTTACAGGCAATATCCAAACTGGAAACGGAAACTTGTCAACCTCTCCAGGGTAATTGTCGCATAGTGAGAGTTGTACAGAAACTTACATTACCTGAGAAGTTGATTAAGCGACAGACTATATCCTTCTCTTTATATACGGTATTTATATATATATATACGTATAATGTAACATTTACTATAGTCACAGTGCCCGAACTCACTTCAAAACTTCAATACAAATGGCCACAATATATATACATGCATCTAGATGAACAATAGAGCACATTGGTTATTGAATTGCGAGTCCATTTACTTCAATATCTTCGCGCCTCAACATTTTATCTGCTCTCACACCACTTTAATTCCTAATTGTCAAATGACTTTCCAATTTGCGACCATACGGATTTCCAAATCCTACGGATCATAACACTTATCTACACTTTATATATAATATATTTAATGTGTGATTTTGAAATATATTGCGGAAAGGTGATTATTTCACGAGAATATATTCCCCGTTATCATGTAGGTACGTAAAATAATAATTGTATCAAATTGACATTGATGTCAATGGGTAAGTATTGGACATGATCATTAAAATGTATAAAGAGGAGAAAGTGCAGTGATAAGATACGTGAGTATTGAATTTACAATTGGAGTGATAAGAATTAATCTAGAAAATACTCTAATATTATTATCGGTGAAAAGTAAGTTGTAAATGTGAAAACTCGATAGAAGTGTCGAATATTTTTTTTCATTTTTGATATATTATGAATTATTATTAATTTACTTGTTGTTCGGCACAATATAATAATAATGTATGGATTACGCTTCGTGAAGTGTGGTGGGTTCATTCGTGATAGTCGTTCACTCTGTATATTGAATTCATTACACCAAACGCATTTTTTATTTACACAGTTTCACATGCCAATGAAGAATTGTGGTTGTTAAAAATGGAAGGGCGGGGGGCGAATTTAAAACTCACTCAACTCTCGTTATATTTCACAACATATTTTTTTTACTTTTCATCACGAATAAACTCATAAAAAAAAGTTAATATTAATATTCATTGAAATGCTACCTCGAATAATATAAAAAAAAATTTAATGTTTTTGACAGTGATGTACATGAAAAACGTGTTTTCTGGCTGCTGTCTGAATGAATATTTCTCATATATAGTGGGAGTATCTTGAAGACGGCTGCACCAAAAAAATAAAAAATTTATAGGGAGTTAATTGTTATCGAGCTAACAATAAATTGTTATGTTATATTTCGTGTCGACTTTCCATTCGCCGTAAAATAACACTTATATGCGTTTTCGAACGAAATACCTATATTTTATAGAATTTATGTGACAAAAAACATAGAAGCCACGTGATCTCAGAAGTGGCTGGTCCAAAAGATCTGCAAATTTGTACATAGCATTTGGTTATCGGGGGGAGGGTTATAAATGGTGACTTCATAATTCGATATGACTTTCGGTTTGACCGGAGATAGCAAATATGTATTTTCTATTGAGGTAACACATGTAATAAAAATAGAAGCCAAGTGATCTCAGGAGTGGCTTGATAAAAAAGTCTGAAATTTTAAACATAGCATAACAATGTTCGGGGGATCATAAGTTGCTATGGCTCATTTCGATCGGACGTTTATATCGTGAGAAAATGACGTTTATATCTATTGTGGGAAAATTATATATAAAAGTACGTACATTCCATTCTGATGATGCGTAACGCGTCACCGATCTCAACAAACCTTGCTAGAGTCTTGTACTTTCGAGAATCCCTTTTCATAATCCAATAATTTAATTCGAACACTCGTTTATTTGGATCGTAAATTTTTATAAATTAACAAATTCATATTATGGTATTATTATTCAAATGATTTATACGATCAAACAACAATAGCGATGAAAAGTACCGGGCAAGTCTACTTGCCTAAATTTTTCTTACTACCATATTATATGATAATACTATATATATTTTAATATTATAAGGGAAAAAAATTTGAATTAAACTTTACTATATATATATATATATATATATCACCTCAGCTTTTCGGCAAAGACCACATGCAAGATGATAGATCAATGGACAATGATAAATTTTCGATCATTTTATTACTCCACAGTCTATCTTACGGCACAAGTACAAATAAATTTCGCTCATTTATGTATATTTGAAAAATTCATATTTATATTATCATATTATTATTTGAAATTGTTTGAATTATTGAAAATTTATACGATCAGCTATCGTAGTGAAAAGTACAGTTACGGGCCAGCTGGCGTAAATTATTTTTTTGCGGAATATTTGATAGACTCACTTGTGAGACAATATCTTCAACAAAGATTATACATAGTGGAATGACAGTTTTTCAAATATGATATAAATATGTTTAATTTTCAATATTAACAGTAACTCCTTTGCGTTTCACACCCCATAACTTCGTATCATTACACTTTTGAAATATCTAAGAAAGTTATTCACTGACATTGAAGAATAATTTCCCTTTAAAGAAATGCCATTTTAACAATTTTATGATTGCGACATTTTGTCAAATTCTTCAGTATCAGCAAATAAATTGAATAAGTTTTCCAATCTGTTATTGAAGTTACTGTTGTCAATGAAATTAAATGTTGTTAGTGATATCTCAGTTAGCTGAGAATACAATACTTAAAATTTTCAAGTGCATATTCACTACGGAACTTATAGTTACCGTCCAGTATACAATAATGATCTAACTCTATATATATATACGAGTATACACTCGTATACATATGTCAGACTGTACCTGCCAGACAAAGACGCACCCCCGCAGTGATGTTAATGCCTCAAGCCAGATTTTATACCCCAATAAGGATCATGACAGCCGCGCGCATTACTGATTCGACGCAACGCCTTCCCGACTTCATCCGAAGATTTATTATTATTCCTTGGCATGACTAGACAAGAGATAATGGACTTTGACAAAGTCTTCTCATCACAAATTCATATAGATTTATAGATATATAGTCGCAGCTATTATATATAAATGCTACGAAATGTATTATAGCAGTATCAATTTGAAACTGGCGTTGCATTTTCTACCATACCCACACTCAAATAACCTGATGGGCTGAGTGACAGACAGGTCATTAATGTCTACACACTGAATACAATCTCATGCTCTCACTTCATCTATCCCTAATACTGCCTTTGTATACATATCGCTTCACATTCACATTGTCCCCCATTCCAACGCGATATTTGGTTGCATTATAGTTATATCGTAAACAAACCTGCTGACGTAATATATATATACATATGTATATATATATACAGCTTAGAATGAGGGAGAGACAAATCAGTTGATGGACAGAGAGAAAGCGCAATGGGAGCGTGCGGTCATGATGTTTGGCGAGCACGCACGAATATATATACTTTCATCACTTCACTGCGCAATTTTAATTCATAGATATCGTGCGCGCGACTCAGCGCTCATAATGTCATTCAATTCTCTCCGTCTACTGTCAGTATAAATGGCTTTCTTTGGCTTTTGCGTACATTCTCTCTCTCTCTCTCTCTCTCTCTCTCTCTCTCGCTCACTCCTTCTTTATCATATCATGTGTACTATTATACGAGTGCCTACTTATCCGGTACACAATTTAGTTTGTCTGCTTACAGCGCTACGCTTCTACTTTCTTATATTTATATATTTCTATATTTAGTTTTACTCTACGCTTCATTCTCTTCTGTTTAAAATTATATAAACTATTCATTTACACAAAACTATGTCATATAAAGCTATATTCTATATCTATCTATATATATGTAACTTATTCATAATTGTAACTGTTATATTCAAAAACTGTATCTCTTTGCCCCAAGGCTGTTGCCAGGGCATAATAAACTACTACTATTAATCTATCTATCTCTGTCACTCTCTGCGTAGTGTATGTTGATGCACTTGCTTGGTAATCCCACCCAACTATTGACGCATATACAAATCGTCGCGTTTATCACGTGGTTCATTATGCTTTTCATACAGAGTGTCCAAAAAATCTGGAATTGGCCAAAAATCTCGTAAATTACGCATCGAATGAACAAATAAAAAAATACGTGTCCAATATTTTCAAAAAAACTATTTTTTGCCTCTACTTTTCATCTCCTCTCTCCCATCCACTGGATAGAGGCGAGGGCAACTTCGAAATCATAAATGAAAAGTGGGATCGAGTTATATCTGATTTGAAAGGACACGAAATTATTTTTCTGGAGACATCCTATCTATATGATTTTACTTGAATGGTCAGTGCAAAAAAGTCTCTACAAAATACAATTTTGTAATTTTGTGGAATTTTTTTGTCGACAACTACATACTTAAATGAACATTTTCTAGGAACAAATATATTGTCAAATTGATCACAAAATACTTTTGATATTTTTCAAATTTTTTAGATACAGTTTTGATTATTGAAAAGTCACAAAAGCGAAATTTCGAAAAATGTTATTGAAAGATTTGAAAAATTCAAAATGTTCTTCGATTAATTTGAGAATATTGTTGTTCGTAGAAAATTTTCATTAAAGTATGTACCTTTCGACGAAAATATTCTACAAAATTGTATTTTAAAAGATGTTTTTGCATTAACCATTCAAGGAAAATCCAATAAATGTGGTATCTTCAGAAAAATAATTTTGTGTCCATTCAAATGAGATATGATTCGACCTCACTCTCCATTTAAGACGTCAAAGTTGCCCTCCGATACACCCGCGGGGGACGGGGGTGAAGACACGTGTTTTTTTATGTTTTTATTCGATGCGTAGTTGGCGAGATTTTTGACCGATTCCAGACTTTTTGGACACCCTGTATACATACATATATATGTATGCATGACATTGTCATAAATGAAAATCAGGGGTTTTGTGCTCAACTCGCACTTCCCACATCCGGTTGTTATATGCGAGACCTCGACCCTTTATATATGTACACACGTACGGACTGCCACGATCACTAAACACTGCTTCGCCAACTAGTCTAGTAAAGATGTGCCAAATGCATGACGATTGCGAACTATACGAGTACAATATGTGTGGCAATCTGCGAAAATGGAACATTAATTCAAATGGAATTCTCCTTAAAATAATAATTACAAATGGAGAATTTTGTTTGGATTATTAAAATTTATCTTCAATAGATGTTGATAGTACACTGAGGGTCGTGTCCGTGGTACTTTACAGATTAGAACGTGAATAGTGTTACGATTTGGTTTTCCTGTTTATATTTTGATGACTAATGTGAATTTATAATGAAAATCAAGTGATTTACTGCAAACCTTATGGTGATATTTTATTTTTAAATTGAAATTACCCATATGGCATTTATTTTTTACTATTTTTCAAAGAACACGTTGCAATGAAGGGTTCAAGTGTTCACACCAAAAATGTAAACAGAAATTTGATCGATAATAAATTTGAGATTAAAATGATAACTGATGTATTTATTTATTTCTGAATCAAAAATAATATGTATGACACTAAAATCTAGTATGAATTTTACACTTTGTGTCAATAAAATAATTTAATTGGCGTTAAATTTCGGGTCATTTATTTTTATTAACAAGAGTGAAGGATAAATAATATATTGAAGTTAACGAGAGCGTGAAACAACGACCGCTTTTAGTAATTCATCATTTCTTATGTTATATAAAGACTTGTTTCTCACCACCTCAATTCTAGTGTTCGTAGTATTCATTTATTTAATTTTTTCGTATTTTTCTATCCAATACACTCAAATGACACACTTATCGCTGAAATGAAATACACCATGAGGCAATTTGTACAGATCCCCTTACGATGCGCAAAACCAATTTATCCAGACGACTAATAAAAATGTCGTATCTATGCTACTTAGAGATACTGTGAGTGTTATGAGAGAATATAGAAAAATCGTAGAATACAGCATGTGATATATGTTGCAAAAGTGAGCCAAGTGAAATATGTATATGTATATGGAAAATAAAAGAATGAGATGAAGATAAAAGCGGTAAAATATAACTATAGATATATACAGAAAGTTGAGAGACGTTTTTACGACTCGACTAAACGGCAAGTAACACACCCCATTTTTTCAGGTTCTTTTGTTTTTCATCCCTTCACCGGGTTCTTGCCACGTCAACTCAACAGGACGAGGACTTAATTTTTATACATGTTGTAGACGTTGCGTGTTCTCTATTTAAATGCGAGACGCGCAACTTCCGTTAGTGTGTCACCACGCGTCGCCGCTCAAGTATATATTGCAGTTTTACAGGTTGCAAAAATGTTTCACAACGAAAATTATGCAGAAAGAGCCCTCGTTGCTCTCTATATATGTCTGACTTACCATTCACTACTATTCTTTCTCACATTCAACTGTTAATTTCTCTTTCGTTCCTGCTGCTGCATGGCCTCTTCTATCTTTTCACATAGTCTCACGTATTTCAACGCAAGGGGATATATAACACCAGAGGAATCGTTATTTGCGCGCAATTCACAGGAGCAAGCAATAAATTCTTGAGCTCCCACGGTAGAGGTAATTCTTTGGAGAGTATATACGCTCAGTATGGTTGTGCACTGGATAGCGAAGCGAAGGGACACATAGAGAAAAATATGTGGATACGTGTACGATATAATATGCTGTTGGTGAAAATCAATGGACTTTTCCTGGAGAAGATACTCTATGTATAAATGACAACGGTACATCACAATACATTTCTATGGATATATTGTGTTGCAACCATTTTTAGCTCGTCCTTATATATTTATATTTTCTCAGTGTAACAAGAATCAGTCTGGATATATAATTCTGGACTTTTGCCACAGATCCTGAAGATAGACCATGTCAATACGTGAATTGTGGTCGTGGTGTCACCATTATATATACTTGGATAATGTACATATGAAAAAAATAAATGAATAAATAAATAAATTTAATGAAATGAAATAAAATAACATTCGCAGTGTATTTAAATGAATGAGTTTGAGAGATTTACGTATATATGAGGTATTTCATATTGACTCGGCCTACCCCACATTTAAATATTGTATTATTAATAACTATTTTTGAATCACAGGAACATGTAATTTTCTTATTTCAAACTTTTCATTCAAATAATTGTATTGATATTTTTCATGTTATACAGCCATTTGTTTGAATAATTGTTGAAGAATTCAAGAAACAAAATTCCATTTTTATATTCTATTTTTGGCCACATGAAAAAACATTTCATTTTTCATTGAAGGAATGAAAAAAAGTTATTTAATTCCATATCCATTCAGCCATTCACCATTAAAATTTTCAATTATATAAACGTATGATGAAAACAGTACCTATTGTGTTTTTTTATTACTCGAATTTTTAGATAAGCTAATTAATGGTACATTGATTAATAATTCGAAGTTTTCATTCTATGATATTCCATGATATGAATAATATTATTTAATTATCTTAATTCACTCTCCTTCTACTTTTTTTTACCAAAGAACTAAGAAATAAGTATTCAATTGAAATAACAATTGACATTTCCTCGATGAGTTGCCGAATTAGTATTATATATATTCGCTAATAATTGCGAATTCCAGTTAATACAAGATATATTGATGATGTTTACAATGATAACATGAACATTAATCCAGAATTCTAACAATAATAGCATGGCAATTGATGAGTGACTTAACTAGAATACAATACCTCACACGCATTGAATAAAATACAGTATGCATACACATCAATCATTATTTGTTTTCATATGCTCGTAATAAACAAAAATATTTCAAAGAATAATTTGCACTAGTGACGACCACACACTGTGTATGTACTAACGTCAGATGAACTTTTGTTCTCCTACCTTTTTTATTTATTTAATCTTCTTCTTTTTTGTTTTTTCTTTTTGTTTTCATTTTTTTATTTTTTTTTTTGGCACTCTGCCTATTCTCTTTTATTGTGTTTTGCACAAGCGGAGCCTACTTTGCGCGTGTTGACTGCATTGTGTGTGCTAGTGTGTGTATTATTGTGTGGCGTCTCTGAAAAGATGGAATAGTATATTTATTTAGCGGGATAGAAAAAGACGTTGTGTGTAAGGGCGCTGGATAGGATATGAAAGAGGTGTGGTGTGCCTTCTTGCGTATAACTCGCGTAAAACTCGGCACATCTTGACGGTAATGGCGATTTTATGTTGCGACGGCTGGTTTTCCTATCCCCCGCATTGCAGTGTTCTTTTTCTTCTTTTGTTTTTCACTATTTTTATATTTATTTAAGATTCTCTCTCTCTCTCTCTCTCTCTCTCTCTCTCTTTCCCTCTCCCTCTCTCCCTCTATTTCTCCCCTTTTCTTTCACTTCTTCTCTCATTCTTTACGCACAACATATATTGTCGTATATATATATACAGTAAGAGAAAACTTTCGGAGGGGGTTTGGAAGCCACCAGCGCGGCAACAGTCTCGTACATCACTTGCAAACCCTCTCGCGCTCTCGATTCACTTTCCTCTTTCTTTCTATTTCCTTCTATCTCGTTTACTCTCCCATTCTATCCTTTTACCGGTCTGATTGTCCCAAGAGAATGGTAAATTCGCGGCGGTTTACGCGAGGCAAAATAGATGTTGCCAGATGTACGAAGGAAATCATTGCCCTATTTCACGTTATTAATGTTTGGTTATTCCTTTTTTTTCTAGTTTTTTCCTCGTCGTCGACTTCTCTTATTGTATCCTTTTCCATTTTCATGTTTACACTGTAGACGACAGATTTTCGTCGGGCTTTATAATACGTATAAAAGTGAGTAATTATATGTTGGGGAAAATTCTTGAAACGATCTGATGTGGGCGATGGAGAAAATAAAAAAGTTGATGGGCTGGAAGCGCGTTAACAATATAAAGTTTTAACCAAAAAACTAGACGTGACGATGAGAAAAAAAATATCATAAATAAATAGAATAGAATGAAATGGAAAAAGAAAGAAGCGGGTGTGTCCACAAGAACGATTAATTTTTTTTTTATATCTATATATACGAAAGATCTTTATCGTGTATGTTGATGCGACAGCGGAAGCGAATGATGGTTTTATATAGTTGGGCACTATATAAAGAATAATGTAAAGCCGTAAAATGCCTGGGTATAAGGTGTCTCAGCTCACTTCGAGTTCCCCATCTGCCATATATGTGAACATATATATGTATATACGAAGAGATGAAAAAAGAAGAATAGAACGCGGATAAATTCTATAGATAGTGTACATATATATTTACGTACACAATAGATATGGAAATTATGGCTTGTACTATACAAACTCGTATCGTTTGATTTGGTGAAATTAATTGTAAAAGTTCATAAATTAACAATGAAATTATTTTTATTTACAAAATACTAAATTTCATTACGAATTGTAGAATTTTTTTGTCAATTGTAAAACTATTCGTGTAAACTTTAATTAATTTCAATAATGTTACATGAACATTTTACAATTGACAATAAATTTTATGAAGCTCACTGTCAGCCGAGAGGAATGCAATGATAAAAATTTTTCCATTCTGTATACAGAAAGTTTGTTGAGTTATTATCATTTTTTAATTACTGATATTCAAGAGTATTTTGAACGGACTCCAACGATATAGTTTTCGATATTTACACCACATCTATAATTCTTGATAAACCCATTTGTCTTCAGTGATAATTGATAGACCACTTTACAGATATACCCGCTCATAATTGTCAATTTGTCCGTATCCAGCACTGATTTCAATGATTTTTTTTATAATTATTATTGATAATTATCAATATTTATATGGTACTGATGTGTTACATGATATTATTTTATATATATTGTATCGTTCTTTCTTATTGCAAGTTGTGTCAATGCCATTATCAACCATTGGCCCGTCGATTATCGAAGTTCACAATAATTATTGTTATCTAATTTTCCTAATTATGTTTTTTTTCCATAATTCATTAGCAATATTAATAAACCATTATGTTCAACCAGTCATTCAACTTGTTGCATGTACTGTTTCATACAAGATATTCGTGTGAAATAAATTATTTTCCATTAGTTTTGTAATGTCAATTGACATGAAGAATCCACAAATGTTGAAAAGTACATTATGAATCTCCATCCATTAGATACATGAATAAATACGCAATCGTTCATTTTTTAATGGAAATATTGACAGTAGGGCTGAGCAATACGAATTATTGCTTATTAAGTATTATATCGGCATCCATAAACAGCAAATATAAATTCTGTTATAGTGAAAAATGAAGGAAGAAAAAAACAGACAACGATACGTTTACATTTGTAGGTGATGTATATAACCATACGCCTTGAAAAGAAAAAGTTTATTAACGTGCAAATTGAAAGGCGCCGGTTGGAATCTCTATTAAAATTGCGATCGTATAAAAACGCCCACTTTATGTATATATATGTATATATGGTACACGGAATTCTTATATTGGTTTGGGGAAGCCACCGACAATCATCCTTCATCTTCTCCTTCAAGTGTTGAGAAGAAAAATGAACAAAATAAACAAATAAAATTCATCTATAAATAACATACCTACCATACATTCATACGCAAACTCACACATTCATGTATATATTACATTAACTTATATGGCAGCAAGTGCTACGAGTTACTACTTTATTTCGCGCCCACATATTATCACCCGAGTTCCCATCATTTCTAATTTTATTTTCTTTTGTATTTCACCAATTATTCGTATCGAATCCTACGCGCATCAACGATTTTTTCTCTTCCCACCCATTTGCGTTTATTCACTTCTTCAATGCATATATATACAAATATAGAGTATTTCATAGTAATTTAGCCACTGGAGATTCAGATGTTAAATTATACATCACTATAGTGAAAATAGTATTCTGTATAATGTGCACAAAATGTTTAAATAAAATACTTATTAATATATAACATTAATTTGTTTAAATCTTTAATCAGACATATTTCATACACTAAACATCCACACAATCAAAAACCTTTGTAACATTAAAAAAATAGTATTAATTCAGAATATTGCATATTTAGTCATACGAGATAAAAATCACATTTTTGACGAAGAGCTGAAAAAAAAATCGCTCTATTGAAATAGCAATTCGGCAATGAAAGAACATGAAAAATACTAGATAATCCAAACTAATAAAATTAACCCCAAAATTTGTACACGACCAAATGAGGACAAAATATCATGGCGGATATTAATTAACTAATACTTAATTAATTAATATCCAGGGATAATTTTATTCAATCCAACACTCCCGTATCATCCACAATGTCTGCAATAATATGAAATATATCGTATACATCATCTGTACATGCACAATTTTATATCTAAATATATTGTAGTACTTCCCTACCGATGGCGGTAAAAGGTCAAGAGAGATCATTTCTATGAATGGTCATATTAAACAGACCAATAACTACACTTTGAGGCACATTTTTGTACAATGATATTGAAGATTTTGGCGGCATGTCGGTCATCCAGTCTCGTCGCGACGATGCTGTCACGTTATACGAGAGCAATTTAACCCCCGTTGACCTACAGCTCATCGACACGATACCACTTCTCGACATCTATAAACTCTTGCTCACACTCTCCCCTTATTTGTGACACATCCATGAATATATATATATATATATATGTATAATTGTGTATGTGTGTGGTGCAGCTTGTACAACGTATATCAGACTAGTGCTTGCGGCAGCTATTAATACGTGCTACGCTTAAATGGTAATTAGATGGACGTTAGCCCCTTACTGAAATTGAACTAATTAGATTTAATTGGCACGAAGTGCCTCAACTACAATCGTTCTCTTCCTTTCACTCAATCATCATCTCTCTCTCTATTTCACTTCCTTTTCCAATTCTCATCTCAATTCTTACATATCTCACACACAATTCTCTCGTTATATACCTCATTCTCTATTTTCTTTTCAATATTCATTATACGTCTTGATTTAATTATACGAAAATATTAAATATAATTAATATTTATTGTCAGTGTAATATTCAAACTCCGCCATTGATTACTCCTTCAATATTGTATTATTCTTTCTCTCATATATCCTACTGTATGAGTAGGTATATATACGTACATATACGTACATGCCCTCTCGTATATACATATAGGGTATAATGTTGATACAGATAATACTAGAATTTTTTAACATGAATATATGAAATTAATATTGACGGCATAATGCACAGAAGCATCTCAAGCATTTGCTGAAAAAAAAATTAATTCTACAAGATACGAGATGGTCGTTATAACTTTCTTAGATGAAAAGCACGCGAAATGCTAATCCCAAGGGCACTCGTGATCTTTACAATAAAGTATAAGAGTCTATATAGAACACTCGGGCCACTTGCGAATGCCCGAAGGAATGGAAAAAAAAATGCCAGTCACGCTTTAGATGTAACGTCTTGTCACATTCGCAGTGACTGTAGATATTTCGTTGGGCCAATTGGTGCTCTTGGGGATATCGCTGATAACAAAAATTGCCAACTCAGTGCTGTATATATATATATATATATATACTAAGCATTTCATTTGGATCGTGCTATATTCAATGCGTCTCGCAGTCACTTTTTTTATATCCTCGTCGCTCTTCATGTTGAGCGCGCTCTCGAATATTCTCTTTTTCCAAAGGTTCACCAGTTCACAGTGGTGCGATGCGGCAAGAAAATTCGTAAAATGTGTGGATGGATGAAGAGAAAGAGAAATAGAATGAATATGAGTGAGAGTAAAAAAGGTTTTATTACGACAAGATCAAAGTATACTTTAGTTGTATATAAAGTCGTGGAAAGCGATGATAATCATAGAATTAAAGACAGAGCGTATATATGCATATCGACTTTTCAAGAGACTTCTTTCATGACCTAGTTAAAACATATATATATATATACCATCCGTAAAGTTAAATTAAAATTACTAGGTTTGATGAAGATCTAGCTGAACTATATATGACTTAAATGTCTCGTAATTTTTATACTTGCATGTCTCGCTGCACAGATTCAAATATATATGTATATATGTTCTCTATTAAAACGAAAATGAGATAATGAGAGTGGAAGAAATAAAGTTGATACAGCGGAAGAAAAAAAGAAAGAAAAAAATTTAGTTCAGTGGTAGGTTCACTTCGTTTTTTTTTTTTTTATCGCGTTGATATACTGATTCTTCAAAAATGAGATAAATGCTGCTTCCAGCCAAATGGGGATTCACATTTGAATGAAATATTGGAATTTATCGGTCGCCCAACGTCAAATTATTATACACAAAAATTTTATTCATTTACTTTGGCCTCCCTACAGATGCAGTCTATATTCGGCATACAGTCACACACACACATGCACACACACACAAACGATCAAGCAACAGTTCATAAATCCTTTTTATTATGCTAAAAATTTCATAAAGAGTAAAAATACATTTATTTTAATAAATATTTTTAGACAATATATGAATTTACAAAAGAAAAAGGATAAACGTCAAAATATAACTGACGATATGTTTTTATATTTCAAACGATGCCAATACTTTACTGAATTACGTGAAAGGTAAGAGAGGTATATACCTCAAAATGTAGTCTGGCAATACAAATGATTGCTATACTTCCTTCACTACATTTGAAAAGTGTTGAATAGTAAAGGAAAGAGAAGAAAAAAAGTTAAATGTTATTGGAGAAATGTATGCATTGGAGATAGTGGATAAAGTATGTACGTATAACGAAGCGAGAAATGCCATCAGTATCAAAAAGGTGAAACTATTTAAATTGAAACTAAAATCTGCTTTTCTATTATATAACCCTTGCCTCACTATACATACGCTTCCTTTCTCGCGAACATTCCAAGCCGTTCACTATATTCCTGAAAGCTAGCATCGTCTAAGTAGTAGCAGCACCTCGCACTTTGGAAATTGGCTCCTAAATCGCGAAGGTGATTCCCATCGAGTCTACAGTACGTAAATTATCAGCTTGAATTGCCTGGACTACCTTCTGCTTTCTCTCCATATACTCACCCGTTTCCCTCAATCGTCCTTTTATTCAACCATCTCATCTATCCTCCCATATATAGATATATACATATATAAATATATATCGTCTTTCGAAAAATTACTGTTGAACGTGTGTATGTGATACTGAGCGGGTCAATGAAAATAGACAGAATCAATCGTCGATAATATATTAGTTTTCAATACATCATCAATATTATTTTTTTGTTGCTGCTTTTTTTATCATATTTTATTCTTTTATCCCGATGTAATATACAGCGAATTTAATTCCAATTTTTTCATCGTTCCCTTACTCATTTTTTACTTCATATTATTATTCTCGTTCTTGTATTTTTTTTTCTAATTCAACTCATTGCTACTTGAAAAGTCAACTCAATAATTGACGGTTGTCGTGAGACTCATCAATTCCACTTGGACGTTTTATATATTCATGAAGTAGTACGGACTGGAAATTGAACGTCGTTCCCGAGAGAAGAAAAATCGAGAGCGCGTTATTCCACAGGTCGACAAAGAGACGTCCAGAATAAGAGAAGAAAAAAGCGAAAGAGATTCAATCACTATTTATTACGAAGCTATGGTATTTCTCTCCTACAACGGGACATAGCAACCCATATATATATGTATATATATATAACGGTTGAGTGAAATTTTGACTACATTTTGCAAGTTTGGGACATATGTATTTTCAAAGCTCTCATATATATATATATATACATGTGTGTGTATACAGTAGAACACACGAATACTGGACAATGAAACGTAGATAGGTTATTTAGCTATATATATATAATATGCATGTGTGTTTATATATATATATATATATATGTGTGTGTGTGTGTGTATGTACCCTTGGTAACGTCCTTTGGGACTATGTGAAAGTTACCCTCGCGAAAGAATGAGTTTACGCTCCCCCGGTGACATTCATAATGTCTGTCCCAGGCAAAAATAAAGTTGTGTGGACACTTTTCAATTATTCATCCTTTCGATTAAATTTTATTAAAAAAAAAAAAAAGAGGAAGAAATGGTAATGATAATATTAAATGTTAAACGATGAGGAAAAACGTTTTTATGGTCAAAGACATTTAATGATGTACATATACATATATGCATTTACCGTTGATATATTGAATTACAAATGTAAGTAAAGTTGAATTAGTTATTTGAAGTGTGATAGCGTTCTTTTGCTTTTAAAACTGTTACAGGAAGTAAAGTAAATATAGGCGTGGTAATTGTACTTGTATAATTTGCTTTTCAACTTTTATACCTTCACCCTATATTCATAATTTATATCGAAGTGTATAAATGCCGGGTAAATAAATAAAAATATGGATATGTGGAACTTTGTGAATTGAGCCTCACTGTGTCCTTGATATATTTGATTAATTATTTGTATGCGTGGTTTGTATGAAAAACAATGACGAGCACGTGAAGGAAAGATTGAGGAAATTGAGAGAAGTGATGTGAGACAAATTAACATGGATTCTATGTGCGCGTTGTTGTACGAATGCGATTAGTGTGTGAACACATGCACAAGATACACGTGAATACCCGGGATAATAATTGCTGTCAGTGACGAGAAGATTTAAAACACTCATTGCACACTGATGGCAAGCACATCAAGCATTTGTGCTAATTATTCCTAATTATCGCAACTGTATGGCACACTTATGTGATGGTAAAGTACTTTAGGATTGAAGTGGCAGACGCACCTGGTGTGCCAAACATTAAGTGGAAATATTTTGCCAATTATAATTATCATAATGTGGAACATATTTTCATTGGTGACATATATATATAAATTATCACCGGTGAATAATAATTTCATTAAGGCGGAATTTGCATTTTTATTATTCAAATAAATTTTTGGTTAATGGATGTATGTACGGATGATTAATATAAAGGCGAAAAAGGTGGAATGACACTTCATTAAAAATGTGTAATAACCAAACTTATGAAGATGGGGCGCTATAATTTCGATGGGTGACTCTTGGAACTATACTTCGCATTTTAATAATCCACATTGGTTATTGATGTTACACAGAATTACGGAATACTCAGGTATTTTTATCGGGAATATGGAATAAATGTGTAAAATAGTTGTGTAAAAATGAGATAATTCACAAAGTGAGAAAAATTTTACATTTATTTATTGGAAGACAATAAGATTGCCTTGTTTATATATATATAAAAGGTTGATCTGGATAACGATCACACTCGATTTGTGGCGAATAATAAAATAAAAGTGCCATCTTGTACTTGTGCCAAACGTAATTCAACTACTATTTACTACAACAAAGAACGTCCATAGTCCTCGAGGAAACAACGTTCGAAGATACGACGTGCTGCCTAAATACGTTACGACTTCAAAATTCAAAGAAAAATTGGACTATGATCGTTATTCGGGCAGACTCTTCATATATATATATATATATGTAGTGTCGTGCAATATTTCTCATCACATTGCTTTAAATTTAGCGCTCTATCATTTTCTCATATTGACCGTAGTTCAAATGAGTACTTGGGGAAAACAATCAATGATTATTAAAGGCTATTTTGACCTGAGTACTGAAGCGAGAGAAAGCATATAAGGCAGGACTCACAAGGGAAGGGCCTTTTTGGTATATGATCGGCAGCGGTACGGTGACCTATGAAAAATTGTATGCTGGGTAGTGGTGTAAAATTGTGACCGCGTGGGTGTGAGTTAGTCTGGGCTACGAGTGAACATAGTTTTCGTTTTAATTATTATATTAGCAACAAATTATTTGTATCTTTTATTTCTTTTTGTAATAAATTAAAACACCATACATTTATTCTCACAATTGATCCCATTCTACATATATATATATACAGGCAAAATTATAGCTTCAATTTATGAGCAAAAGTCGCAACTATATGTGTCATTGTTGCTTATTCCCGCATATTCTTCATGTGTTTTTCATCCTTCCCAAATTTTCCACGACTGAAACTGTACTCGGCAGCAGCTTGTTTGGTATCCCGTTGGTCTGTTTCACATTGGCATACCCACTAGGTGAACATAATTACAATCGGACTGTTTTTTCAGGTTAACATATCATAATTTTTCAATTGTTATCATGTTCACGCATCTATGCATAACATGTGAACAAATTTTTAGGTATTAATATTGAAAATTGCAAATACAATCGATAAATTATTACTTACCGTCAGAAGCATCGATAATTCGTCAGATACTGTTTTTTTTTAAGTTATATTATTTAGAAAAGCTCTGCCGGTTTTACGCAACTGTTGCATGGATTAAAAGAACGTAGTGACGCTTCCAGAACATTGATGCCATTTAATTGTTGGTCAGTACCTCGGTATTCCACACTATCTACATTCACTACCTTTACTCTGTACATTTATAAACCTAATAGAAGATATTTTTCGTGTTGAGAAACTGTTTCCAAAGCTGAGTTTTTTACGATATCAGGAGAATTTTAATGATGAAAAACTTAGTATATAATAATTGTATTTTACCTTGGCGATAAATAAACTGAAATACATAGAGTAGTTTTTTTTCCGGTTGTTAACGATCGCGTGTCAAATAATCGATTTACACATGCACGGAGGCAACGTTTCGGGCTCCATTTTTTTTTCATGAGTATGGTCCGTGAATGAACAAAGCCAATATTTTCGTAATTATCACAAGACTTTACAAAAAATTATTGGGAAGTTTATGATGGTTAAAATACCTAATTTTTAGTGTTAGCATTTTTTTTTTTGCGATTGTCACATTATTTTTCTATATCATTTCAGTCTGTTTTGCGCTAACAATTTACACAGTGTGATAGTTATATACTTCGCTACTTTGAACCTTTTTTCGAAACATGAAAATAATTCGCTATATTAACAATTATCGAAAAATAATTTCATTGTACAATGTTGCAAAATGTACTCGTGAAAGTTGGAATGAAAGACGATTTCTTAAGGTGAACTTCTTCAGTAATATTCTGAATTTCTGCGTTATGCAATGATACAATTCTATTATACGTACCTGCAAGTTAAATCCCTTCCAAATCCTTCCTCAAAAATTATATCTCGAAAAAAAATGGACTAATATCCTACATAGACTCGAAAATTAGTCATTAGAATAGCCAATCATTTGAAATAATCCTCGATATTATGTCCTATTATAAAATTGCTGCGTAATTTATTGAACGATATCAAACAATCGTGTCCAATAGCCGGCCCCACGAATTAATATTTTAGTATTATCAGTGATCTGGAAGAAAATTATCTGACTGAAATACTGATTGGCCTTTTTTGAGTAATGACTGGCGTAGTTTATATGAATAAAAAGTACCGTATATAATCCCGTGATCATGATTATATATGAGTATACATGATGTTTATAAAAAAAAATAGCTGTCAAAAATTCATATTGAATGTTCGTAGACATTATTGTGACGTCAATGTTTCGATGCAAATATATTGGAATGATGAGCAAAAGATGGCGGTGATGACAACGTGATTTATTCTGACAAGACTACTCCATTAGATCAACTTTTTTCTATAATATTTTCTTGAACGAATAACGTTTTTTTTTAACAGTAATGCGATGCGGTTTATATAGCCAATAACTCGATAGAGTGCACGCGCTATCGCGCGTCTTACTGTAGGTACTACTCCTGCAAAAATAAAAAATTCGGTTCAATGTTATTATGTCACAGACGTATATATATATATGAATTATTCATACAAAGAAAACAATGGCAAATTACATTGCAAAATTTATCTCAAAATTTATTTCTTTTTCACAGTTAATCAGAAAAACAATACATAGATATATTTTTTATGGATTTCGATACATTTTTTATACATATTTTTTATGCGATTCCCAATATGTGTAAAGAAAATGCATAAAAAAATATTATAACTTATATTTCATATATTGCGAGAAATATATTTCAATTCTAAAATCCGAATGTACATTAATCAATTATAATGTTCTTATGTATAAAGATAACGTTCGCCATCTGCAATAAATTTCTAAACAATCTAAAAATGATATGGATATTCATTATGACTATCACTGTTATCTCTATCTCCTGATATTCTTCAGAAATATACACACATCGATACAATTTGAAATATATAAAATCGAAGTTTGAATTATAATATGCCCATTTGTTCTCTTAATACCATCATAGAATGCACTTCAATGTAGTACATATTGCTATAATTTTCATATAGATCTGTTCAATCAACCGGAACAATTGCCACAAGCATATTGTCATATGAATATCATTCAAAATGCCGCGAGATATTCAACTTACAATGCAAACTAATAACGACGTTTAAAAGTCTAATACTTCCGACCACGGTACAGTAGAAGTACAACCACCAGGCGGAGACTTGGCAAAAGAAAATAAATGAGAAAGACAGAGATAAAAAGAGACTTTCGCACGCTCAAACTTTAGATCTTATAAGGAAAGTTACCACACTTTTCGAACCGCGCGTACTTCTTCGCCCACCATTGCGCCTTTTGCGCGCAATCCCA
>CAJUYH010005252.1:0-23968 GCA_910591685.1 Galerucella tenella
AAAAAAAAAAAAAGAAAAGAAGAGAGAGTGAGATCTATGAAGTACAGGCGCCACTAAAGTTCCTGGAGTTTATCTCTGCCATTTCACATGATGTATCGATCATACTTTATTACAATGGCCATCGTTTTCACTGACAAAAAGTACACATATACGCATGCATTTACAAGAGGAGAAAGAAGATGAAGATGGAGAATGAAAAATGGTGATAATATCTATCTACTTCAGTAATGATTTTTTTATTTGCATCGATTGATGCGATAGTTCACGAATATACGCAGATATATACACACACATACATATATATATATATTGATATATAAATTTTTATATATTATAATATGCATGTTTGTAACTGGGGGACTTGTTGCTTGTAAGTTTTCTGTTAGCGGCGCGGGTTTATCCTCTTTTCAGTCTTTCTCTCAACTCGTGTAACCCAACGGCATGCTTGGAAAGAACATGTATATATAACGTTTGAATTTACGTGGAGGTTATATACCTACGCGCGTGTATCCGCGTATCGCCTTGCAGGCAACGAGAGGAGGAAGAATCTTTAATCGCATGCGCGATCGTGCGGGGCCGTATATGTAGTTTATTATAATGCCAGCCGGATTCTCTTTCTCTCCCCTCAATATTTTTCTCTCTTATTCATTCTTATTTTCTCTCATGCTCTTCTGACGCACACTCCAACCAACCTACATCCATCGTGACCGCACGCATGAACAAATCCATCTTGCACACATTTTTAAAGACAACATTTGAGAGCTACTACATATTAACTCAATAATGAATCACATGAATAACAATTATAATCATTGTTATTATCATTATTATTCATTTCGCTATATTTGTTGTTGTCATTGAATTGGTATTGTATTTATATATATATATATATATATATATTTGACATTTTATTGTTCATTTAGTTACTTATTTATGTGCTCCAGAGAATAACTAGAAGCTATTTGATGTTGTACGCCATCGAAATGGAAGTATCGCTGAAAGTTCATATATTTATTCCACGAATGGATTCTTTACTTTACGCCACCATTATCCGAATCATTTCATAAACGGGGGACTATTGTTTCAGTCTTTGGCTTTGTGTTTTTCGTTATCACATGCGGTACCAAAGTCGTGAAAGAAAAACAAAAAAAGAAAAATAATAAGGGTAAAAAAAAATGATATAAAAACCCATGAGATGGATGAATAATTAAATGGTATTCAATGTAACCTACTATATATTATAAATCAAGTTATCATTTGCATACAATTTATTATTTATTGCTTTATTATTCTTAAACAACAACATAAAATAAGTCGATATTGTAATGAACTTTTTTTGTTTCATATATATAAATATGTATTTTGCAGTATTTGATGAAGATGTGACTTTTTTATTTGTGAAATTATGACTATCATGCGTATCAACGCCTATATTTACCCAACAGTTGCTTACCAACGATTATATGTAAAATAATATATACTATCTGCATATAGTGAAAATTTCTTTTACAAGACACCAAGAGGAATATCGATAAAAGTAAAGCAACAGTGGGATGTGTCCACTGTATAAAATATCCAACGACATCACAAACAGACAGACAGACAGACAGACAGACAGAGAGAAAGAGAAGAAGAACGAAAGAAAGCAGTGTGGCGACGAGACATAAGTGAGAAGAAAAAAGGTCCAATAAAGAGGTGAATCGAGCAAAAGTAGACGTTCGCCCTTTTCCTCGTTTACCAACGCCACTGCAGTGAAGAAGTGCACAAACTTACATTACATCTTTTATCTCTGTCGCTCTGTAAATCTGCATAACCGGTATCTACCGACCATGCTATACTACTTCAAATGTTTGAGTGGTCATCTTAGTTAAATACTATAACATGTTGCAGTATGGAGTATATACCAGTGTATGTGTGTTCGAAAAGGATGAGAACGTGTTTTGCGACGAGGTTATACATATATAAGTAACAAATATATATATATAAACACATTCAATATATATATGTATATACATACACGCATGCACATATATATTTACACGACATCAGAGAGCAAGTTCTTGATGATGGTGCGCCTGGCCATCATTGTAAATTGTGAGCGGGAACTGGTGCGGAGAAGCGTAGGCGCACATCCAGCGACCGATGACATCATCGTATGCGCGCCAAGGGCTTTTAGGTCTTGTGGAGAATAGAGGAGAAGTGAGGTGTAGGTATAATGAAAAATAGAAGAAGGATAGTGAGACAAACGTTAGATAGAAGCAATCATCGTCTTATTCAATGGTGATAGAGAGATAAACAGAGATAGAGTATATAATTATATACTGGTGAACTCGTTTTCTTTTATGGTTTCGTATGGCGAGAACGTTATCGACGTCATCATGCGGAGGTATAGATACACGTGTGAGGACAAGCTCAAGGGCATTGATATATATATATATATAGAGAGAGAGAAGAATGAAAAGGTGATTGACAAAATGTTATGTTTGAAGGAATTGTTAAGATGGTGAGTAAGCATTTTTCATAGAATTTTTCAAGTGCTGGACAAGCATCAATCGCACAACATTTATTCTGCCGAGTTGTATACATTCTTTTTTCCATTTCCATTTTTCATCATCATCATCATCATTATTTATTATTATTGTTATTATTATTAATATATTTTAGTAAACTAAAAACATTTTGGGATTGATGTGGCGAAAGGAGCTCTCATTTTTTCTTGTTGTTTCAATTATAATATAAATGAAAAATTTATATCGTTCGCCATTGCTATTATATTTGGATGGTGCGCGGAGATATAAATACCCGTTATTTATCTAGTTGCGTGGAGAGTTCAATACCGGCTTCTACGCAACAGCAATGTCGTCGACTGACCGTTTTCATATATATATATATATATGTGTATATAGGTGTATGCTTGAAGATCACGCACACACACACTCACACACACATGTGTATGTATATATATAAAATCACACGCAGGCATATTTAAACGCTGTGAATAGATCGTTGTGCGATTGGACGATCCACCCGCACGCCCGATTTCGTAATCCATGAGAAGGGAATTGAAGAGAGATGAGCAAAAGCAAGAGAGAGATAAAGTGCGGAAGAGACCAGGGGTTTAGGGCGGTTAAATTCTTTTCTTTTTTTTTTTTATCCAGAGAGAGTTCGATCGTTAAGAAATGATTCGAGAAACTTCGACGAACATTCGAGCGGGACCAAAAATATATAATATATTGTGATGCTTTCCGGTCTTTACCTGCGAGGAATTCATCGTTAGCCCAGGGTTAAAAGCTGTCTGGTTTCTTAATGGTATCCTGAACAGATTACTAATGGTTGGTATGTATATGTGTATATGGCCTGACCGTGTCTTATAGAAAACATAAGGCACTAACAGATTTTCTTCTTCAAATAATACAGATTATAGTTGCGACGAGATTGGTCAAAGAGGTTATATATAGCGGTGGCATAAAGAACCGTGAAAATATATCATATATCACTCTACAGGTTCATATTTTAAGCAGCCATTTTTCTTTTTATACAATTATTCACTACATTTCTTATATATACTTCTGATTAATGTAATATTAATAATGCTTAATTATTAGCGATATTATTTTATAGCAACAAAAAAATGGAGTGTTTATTATATCAATCTTCTGTTTTCTTTTTGTGCGGACATATACAAGTTGTAAAATATTTATTGAGTATAAAAGCAAATGTTCTCTTGTGGGTTTATATATTGGAATGTCGAGAGGGAGGAAGCAAGAGAGAGTCGAAAAACGAAATGGAAAACAAAACAAAAAAGAAGATAAAAACTTTTTGGGGGTATCAAATGGAGACGACGCTTCCGAATCCTACCTGACTGGGTAGGGGAATTTTGCAGAAGAGGGAGGCCCTTTCTCCCCTCTGGTCAGACGACCAATGTCCAATGGTTATAAAATGAAACCCACGATCCACCGTCAAAAGCATCAGCAACCCCAGTAAGAAAACATGAGAGAGTCTGTAAGCGCGGGCTCGTGGATCCAACCGAAAATTTTTGCGCTCGCTTGCGCTCATATTTACTCTCTTTCTCTGTTGCTATATAATATCGGGTTTTACCTTCAACATTTGGGCTTAGGGGATTCTCGCACTCTCTCCTCTCATCGAGGTTTTCTTATTCACCAAGGGGCTCCCAAGCAGGTGCGAACCGATTTCTATAGTCCCTGCTTGGTAACGGCCCATCCGAAAAATAAAATCTCAGCAAGAGAGCGAGACGTTATATTATAATAACCGTCGCGAATGCCACACACATCATTTCTAGGCACCAAATTCTCAATATTCGGCATCGTTCTGTTCTTTCTTTTCACGTTCTTCCTCCAAACACATACATACCATTTATATAATGTACATATTTATATAATTGAAAATTATTTCTAGGTTATGTTGAAATATTTCGGTTAGTTTCTATTGTTTATACTATTGTCGTGAAGTGAGTAATATAATTTGGTAGGTTGTGTGTATTTTGTGGAGACGAGCAAAACATTTATTTATACAGGAAGGAATGACGGAGCAAGGGCGATGCATATCCGCCGGATGTTGAAGGGCAGCGTCCAAGGCTACCTTAACTTCTGTACCTCCCCTGAAGAAATATTTTGTGCAGGTGGTTACATTTAGTAGTGAATGACGAGAACGTGTACTATTGAATACAGTATAGATTTGAAAATGGAAATAACCTTATATATTTTTCAGGTATACAGTATCGGTATATATAGCCGGAAATCGGCATCTACCCCATAGTGAGAATGCATGGGGTGCAAAATTATTTGGCAACGTAGAACCTACAAAGAAAGAGAACATGTAAGAGCCTTCAGAACAAATGCACACACACATATATATATATATACAGTTTTAGGTATACGTAGAAACTAAATAATAAATGAAATTCAAATAACTATTGTACTTCTTGGGTAAATTTTCCATAGATTTTCACGGATTATTGTTCACTTTCGTGGATAATTGAACCTTAGATGTAGAACGGTTCTCTTGGTATTGTTCTTTCATTTCATTACCTTTATCTTCTCCTCTATTCTGTTTTCAAATAATTCAAAGCAATTTATATATATCTATTGATTGTTTTCATTCAATCTGTTGTTTTTCATCTGTTTCAGGCGCTGTCTAAAATGCCAATATTCGTTGCATTCCCGCAGTTTGTGACGTACGCTCGCGACAAACTACGGAATTCATCAAATTTCATCTGATAAATATAATACGAGAAAAGGAAAAATAGAAAAAAAACGGTGGAGAAATAAGGTTGATATTGACGGAAGAGAGAATTTTCGGCGGGATCTTTTTGGCAATATGGCGTCGGTGTCGATGGCGCATTATTCCACCAGCTTGATAAAATAAATGACGAGTGGAGGGAAAGATATAAGGAATGGATGGATAGAAAAGAGAAAAAATGAGAAAAAATAAGAGATGTAATAAAAATGAAAAAAGGGCGGCAATCGCCGGTTGAACCACAAGGGTTAAGAGAGAGAGACGTAGTAGAAGCAACAACGCCAACGAGAGAAACGAGATGGAAGAGAGATGGGTCACATCCACTCTTCTTTCTTTACTTCCCTTTCTCTCTTCGTTTTGTGTCTTGGCTTATGTACTATAACGATGCGGCGCGTTCGGCGTATGGGAATCGTTACGGGGTCTCGACTATAGTCGGTTGGAATGCGTTTTTTTTTTCTTCATTTTGTGTCTCCCCGCGGTTATACCTGGCGGATCCGTATCCAGCCTCCACACAAATACATACAGGTAAAAATCCCGCCGTCCGGTCGAGCAACAACGGCCGCCGCCAACAGTTGAAAGAGGAGGTGGAGGGGCGGTTGCTCAAAGTGTTCTCTCTCGCACCTACCTTTTCTCTCCTCATTTCTCCTTCACCGCCACCCTACATTCGCTTCAACGACACAGAAGAGACGTTCTCGAAAGACGTTGGGTTATAGAGTGTTGCAATGAGAGGGAGAGAGACCGAAAAAAAAAAAATAAATAAATAAAAAAAAAAGTTGAGAACAAAACCGCGCGCGCGTCAACTAACGTACGAGAAAACACGTCGACTGCGCATGACTTTCATATAGTGGGAGAAGCGGGAAAACGAGCGAGGTCGTTCATTTGTACATTCGGCTTCTTTGCTTCTCTAATAGTGACGTCACACAACGTGAATTCGAATGAGCCAATGGCGTTGCGCTGTGGCAACGTGGATTTGGTGGGGCGATGAGGGGCGAGCGCAAAAGGTGTGTGTGACCCCGGTGGCAGAGCGCGGGGCCAGTTTCACTGTGAGTGCGGTAGTGTTCTCATCTCTGATCGTTGTTCTTCTCTTCTCTTCTATACTCTTCTATACTCTTCTATACCATACTACTTCTCTCATAACTTATGTAAATGTAGTTATACTCTGATAATTCCATGACTATTTGATAATTAATATACGGTACAGTAATAATGTGAGATACTTTCTCATCGTCAAGACTCCAATCGCTGATTCACTCTCGAGTTTCGCCATCAAATTTACAACGAATTTAATTATTGAGAGAGAAGAGATATTGAAGAGGAGAGAGACATTGAAAGAGATGCAAATTCATTGGCGGCCCCTTGGGTTGGAACAAATACACTTGTACAATGGCAACAGGTAAATTTAATATATTGATATTTTATTTTATACGGGAGGAGAAAATATTTTGAACGCTTTCAATAATGTTACGAAATACCTTTTATTTGTCGTATGCATGATTATATTGGTATGCAAGAGATATTTTATATTTAATACTGTATTTTTGCAGTTGGTGTTTTATTATTTTTTTTCTTTTTCTTTTTTCCTCGTACGTTTAAGTTTGAATTATCAGAAACGTTTTTTTCTCTCTCTCTCTCACTCTCACTCTCCCTCTCTTCCTCTTACCCTCTCTGCCGCCATGTTGCGTGTATCGCTGGAATATTTTTTTTTAACATCTTTGTGAAATGAGATACAAGGTATCTTTGCGAAGCCAGAGAGAGGTCAAAGCCAAGGAGATTCGATGGTCTTATATTTCTTATTTCAATTCTTTTTTTTTTTTGCCAACCTAGCTATATATATATATATATATATATATATATTCATACATGTACAGACGCGTCAATATGACCAAGTTCCCACATATAAAACCGACCGGAAAACCTTGTCGGTGTTCTTGTTACTTTCCACCGATCGTCGACACGCTCCGGCGTTCATCTTTCCTTCAAGCAGTTTTTTTTTTATTTCTTATATCTTTCGCGTTCTTTTTTTTTTTTTCTTTTCCTTCTATTGTGCACGCGAATTTATACATCGTTCTCTTAGCAACAAGCTCCGTAATGTATATATTAATAACGATATTAATTTTGTACATGACGAATAAATTTCTGTGGAGGTATTTTAATTTCTGTTTTTCTTTCTTTTCTGACACAAGCACTTTTGAGAATCGAATAATTTGTTCCGACTATTCTTTAGCGAATGATTAGCCACGAGAGCACACGCATATGGCTTACAATCACAAATCAAATAGCAGCTCAAGATAATAACCAACTTGCCACAACCCGATATCGCATTAGGTATGAGTCGATAATTTTCAGTCTATTCGTCTTCTTTGCTGCGATTATATATGTATATTTATTATATGTATACTTGGCCTTGAAGTACATAGTATTAAATATATATTTGTTCGTTTGAATTGCCGCAGTTGACATTAACCTTCACACTATTTCTTTTTGTCGGCTACTTTTCTTCCTCTCATTATTTATTATTCAGTATTACTTCAACGAATTTTAAATTGTTGGCATTCAATATATTCTCAGAAGAATATTATTCAATTGACAATTTCAATATATCCGATTGATAATATTATTTCCGTGTACGCAACTTCAAAATATAATTTTACACAATTATTTTCCATATTAAGTCATTGGACAATACAGTCAAATAAATAACATAAAGTTGTGAGATAATTTATATCATATTTTTATTTATTAAATTATATTTTTCACAGTAATATTAAATATTTTTGAATTTAAATCAATGAAACAATTGATGATATGATATTTGAAATTGCTATATATAAATGAAATGTTTTGATGAAAAGTCTTCACTCGTATTAAATGTTTATCGCCTTCATTACACCAACTTGTGCTGACGCTTATCGTTTTTATCGCAATTTAAACTTAACGCCAGGTCCATACTTATCATTAAGAATTGTATTATTATTAGTTAACAGCCGCTAATATTTCAACGATAATAGTTCCAACGTACACATTCAAGCATATACATTTATACATTTATGAATATAATATATTTATAGATATATATATATTTATATTTATATTTATATTCTCTTTGATTAATTCCACGAATTTATTGCCTTTATATTCCCGGATACAAAAAGTATTTGTAATGGCCAAAGAGCTGATTTTCAAATGTCGTATTCACAGCAGAATAATCTTTTTTCTTTTCTTTTTATTTTATTTTCTCTTATTCGTGACGAGCAAGACAAATTGAAAGCATCTATCATTTAGCATGTAAACAACGTAGTGGTCGTTGTCGTCGTTGTCGTCGTCATCGTTCAGTATAAATGTGCTTGTAACGGAATGCTGAGTGCAAAGACACATTACTCCAAGGTAATATACATGGTTGACAGAGTTTTAAAATGGCAACATATCAACCAATATTTGATGATTGCTTGAAAATTTGTATTTTAGTACATTACTGCGTCACTACTATTCCTGCTGCTGCTGCTACTACTACTACTACTTCAATATCTGTTAGCCGTTGCAATGTGTGTGTTTGACAGAGAGAAAATGATAATTGTTCATATCACGTGTGTTGAGGTCACATTATTATTTGCGTATTATGTACATACGTCTCGGTGTATGGACAAAGAAGAAGAAGAAGAAGAAAAAAAAATGTATTCTAACGAGAGTGATATATACTCATACACACGCGTATATCACACGTATCTCTTTATTTAATTATAAATTTTCCTGTTTTCACGCTTGTTGACGCGTCACACAATTTTTATCCTCAGTAACAGAGAAAAAAAAATATGCCAGTCTCATTTACAATAATTTCAACTATTTTGTCGCAAATTACTTTCCACCAAACGCAACACTGTCTCGCCTTTTTTTTTTTTTTTATTTCTCTATTACTATTTAATTCTCATAATTGTTTTGCGCAATAACTATGTACACGTATGCATAGCGCAATATTCCATGGAAAATAATTTGCCGCCAATGATTTATTTATTTGATTCATTGTGGTTGACCGCAAAAGGGAAATCGCGTAAAAAAGTAATATTTATACATATATGAAAAATAATCATATAAATGAATATAATATTGGTGAGAGATAAGAAGGAAGAAATAGAAAATTAATAGATTGAAATATAATTTATTCATTCATGTATTCATTCCATTATTATTATTGTTATTGTTATTATTTTGTGAGCACAGAATGGAACTTTGGATGTTTCTATTGTTCTCTTACCACTCTGTACTCGCACCAAGAGTATCCTTTACAATATTGCCTATTCTGTGTGTGTCTCTCTCTCTCACTCACTCACTCACTCTCTCCTCCCTTCTCTCTATATGTCTATGTGTTTCTTTTTTTTTCCTTTCTCTCACTCGCTCAGAATAATGTGCCGACAATAAAATAACGGCAACTGTTTGTCAAATGAATGTGTAGTTATCTGCCAACCTGTTTCAACGCAATTTAACATTTTTACGAGCAACATTTACTTTTATAATTCTACTGGCGTTCATACCCTCATTGAGAATTGTTACTGTAACACCTGGAACATCTTCATTCATGTTCCCTGTATTTGAGTTTCTATATAAAAAAATTTTTTTTTTTTTTTTTCCCCTCCTTTATTTCTTGTGTACGAGGGAAGGATGAGATATTTTTTGGGACATAAAAAATTATTCAACTGTAAACGTATTCCATTCGATTGTACTTGGGCTGTTAAGAAGTGTTGTAGATTATTAATCTCATTGAGAGATTATATTTTAATTATTTTTCGTTTTGTTATATAGAGATAGTGAGTAAATATTTAATGGCTATATATTTAAATGCAGAAGAATGAGAAAATGAACAATGAGGAGTAAACAGAAGAGAGAATAATAATATTCGTGAGACAAAGTGAGAGTTGGGTTTGAAAATAAAATCGAATGCGGACACGCGTGTGTATAATATATATGTATATATATATATATATATGCGTGTGTGTGTATATATATATGGCAAGATCATAACTTTCTCCGAATGGAAACCGTTGTGCAAATAGCTAAGGCCGAGGCAATGCTCGACCCAGTAATATAAACGCAGGTACAATATTCCAAAGCTGATATATAAATACGTGAAATATATATTTACCACACATCCAATTGAAGTAGTTGCATAAAAATAAATTTAACATGTTTAAATTTATTTAAACTCAGAGTCATTCAAAATTCAAGCCTAATATTTACCAGAAATATTGAAAAAATAATTAGTAACGTATGTTTTTATGGTTTATTAAATGTAATTTTTGTATATTTTTGTATATTTTTATTTATTGAATATATTTATTATTTTTTTTTTTTCAAACATAACTAATCGTTTTTATTTATTTGTTTTTCGCGCATTTACATTAATAGTAAATATCAAATGTTGTGCTTCAAATTGTCTGAATAATTTTTTATTTGTCACATTATACATCGACAAACATTTATTTATTTATTTATTTATTATTATTATTTTTATTTTTAACAATTTCAGTGTTATACAAGGAATGAAAAGAAGAAATAATATTTTCGCTTGATGATGGGAGACTCAAACAACGCAAAATCCGGTTGACTGTAACGAGAATTCTGGCAACACACATACACACACTCGTTCATGCATATATATATATATAGAGTTTTGATTTCACTACATAATTATATGGCTTGCGGGCAAAGTCGTCGCCACGAAATACGGTCGACTTTCACTCCCAAATGTCAACGGCTGTTTCACTTTTCAAACATCCCTCTTTCTCACACATACACACATATGTACACATATATTCCCTTGTGTCCTCCCCACTAGTTGTATGCATATCAATCAATGCGCGGCGACAAAGAGCCTCTTGTGCATTGAATAAATATATCACACAAACCCACACATACGTATATATGTATATAATATAAAATATCTATAAAATATTTTTCATGTTCCAGGTGTGCCACGTGCGAGAAAAAAAAGCAGCGATTAATTCGTACAAACACACACACACACACACACACACACACACAGACACACACACGGAAATACAATCTTTCAACTTATAACTAGAGATGGTCTCTTTGACGGTTGCCTTTGTTGCCGCCACCTCACAAGAAATGATATAAAATAGCTTGAAAATATTAAAAAAAAAAGAAGAAAAAAGATGAAATTCTCAGCGTAAAAATATTGCGTCGTTATTTCGTTTAATTGTTTTGTATTCAATTATGTCTTTATGATATTATGAAATATTTATCATCGTTGGCTCGGACATTTTCTTTGGTTATCTAGCTGTATGAGTATTATTTGACATCATAAAGCTAGGTTACCGGAGTTAAGATCCTCGCCATATCAACTCCAACGTGTCAGCTATTATTACAATAGATGAATTGTTGTATAAATATGTAAGCACATATCATTTGAAATAACACAATTGAAAGTAATGAATGAATTTTACTTTGATAGTCATCATATTAATATTAATATTAAAAATTGTGCATTGTGTCACGCACATATATTATAATAACACTACATATATATATATATATATATATATATATATAAACAGAAATATAAAATAAAAAGATATAATTTATTTATGTTTGCAAATGTATACATCGGGATTATTATTGCATTAAGAGTAATAAACAGTCATCATTTATTTTAATTAACCATTTTGTAAAATCCCAAATGTTAATTTATAAAGGTACAGTATTTGCGATAAGATTCATATTTCAAATTCCCCTCCTTGGTGATTTAGTTATGTTATTTCCTCAATGAAAACGCTGAGGGAGAATTATTTATCTATATATATATGTGTGTGCGCGGGTGTGTATATAAGACTTTTTAAATGAGGATGCGGTGCATGACGATGAATACTGCTGCGACGACAACTCCTGTTCCCATCACATAACAATACTGAAAGTGTAGTCTTGGAGGTATTCTTACAATGACGATATAAATATGCGCGATGTATAGTATGTATATTCACATAGAAGTATGTACACATGGGAAAACCGGAAAACTAAATGTATTATATATTTATCTGTGAGATCTGGCAGTTTTTTTTTTTTTAACAATAGAACATTGAACCTGACGTAGATGATTATTGGCGGCTGTTGCTATTTTTTCAACTATTACATATTTGTATTTTTACAATTACGACATTTCTGAGTGAGCATTTATTTGAATTGCATGAGTTTCCCGCCAATCATGATGAAGAAAAAAAGTAATTTATTAATTCTAGTTATTGTCAATCAAAAGTTCATTAATTGTTGTTGCAAAAGGGGACTGGTATTAGTTATTATTGTCAATTTTTAACGAGGCGATATTTTATTTGTAATTATTGACGATAAATATATGTTGATAAAATGGGTCAATTTAATTGTGTAGATTTTTTTTTGTACATTTAATTTCACGTTTACACGTAACAATGACACAGTCAAAATGACCTTGTCATTTTGAATTTCATATTTGAATATTTATCGTGATGTACCAATGAATATCGGCAGAGGACGCCAGTGTACAGACTTCCGTTAATTCAATGTATCACTGCGCACAAGGTAATGTAGGTACCTGCGAAAAATTATTTATTACAACAATAAATATGCACAATGACTAGTAAAAAAAAAAGAAAAAGGAACTCATGGAGAGTAATAATAAATTGGATTAAATCACTCTACAACTTCTCCTCCTCTCTATCTATACCATTGAATTTTTCAATTGCGAATATTGATGAAATTATTGTGATTTAATTCAGTGCTTAGAACAGTTGACCTATTAAAATACATATATACATTTATTCGGTATATATATATATATATATATATATATATATATTTGTCGACAACAGATCAATACACATATACAAGATTGCATTAGGAATTCACAAAAATTTTTAAATATACAGAGCAAAAACAAAAATATAAAAATATTCCTCAATATTCAATTTTTCTTCCATTCGTTTTCAATGGAATATTTTGGCAATATTATCAACTATTCCAATTCCATCTAAATATTTCAATATAAATATGTATCTATCTGAAATTTATATGAAAAACATAAAAAGTATTCAAGTTGTTATATCGATTGATGCTGTAAGAAAAAAATAATTTGTAATAATTATGGCGCGTGTTTGCATATACATGAGAAAAATGCGGTTGTAAGTGAGCAATAGAAGCTTTGAGAAACACATGCGTGCACGACAATTGGCGGAAGTACTCATCACACCAACAAGTGACTAAACTCCATTTTATTGTCGCATTTCATTTACAATAATTAGTCAAACATAAAAAATTATAATTTTTATATTTTTCATTATTCGATGGTTAAAGTAATTCAACGAATTTGTGTTTATCATTTCCAAATACTTTACATATCAATGATATTTGACCGGATATAGCCGAGTTGAACTGCAGAGAATATTCTAGAAGCATCTAGAACATTCAACGACTTCTAAAGGTATATAAGGGAGTTCCGCCACCGGCGCCTCACATTACTCAGATATCGTGGCGCGAGGTGGTTGCCATATTTGACACTTTCAAGAGATCTCATTCATATTCTGCTTCAAATTGAGAAACAAAGGTAAGCCGTGTTTTATCGTGTATTGTAAATTGTCTATGAATTCTTTAATGAATCATTATTCCATTTATTGCATCAAATAATTATGTACTATTCGAGAGAATTAATTTGTAAAATAATTTCAATTGATCGGCCATTTGCATGTGTTTAGATATTGCATCGGCTTTTTTTTTTTATTTCATATGTGTTTAACCTGCAATATTTTCATTTCATTTTATACAGTTGAAATAGTATAAATGAATTATCGCATTTTTTCTTTTTTGGTAATTTTTTTTTTCTGTTGTGTTTGTAGATGCCGGAAGAAATGGAGACGACTGCGGGTGAGGTGGAGACATTCGCTTTCCAAGCTGAAATCGCCCAATTGATGTCATTGATTATCAATACATTTTATTCAAACAAAGAGATTTTCCTTCGAGAACTCATTTCAAACTCAAGCGACGCCCTTGACAAAATTCGTTATGAATCACTCACTGATCCATCGAAGCTTGAGAGCGGAAAGGAATTATACATCAAGATTATTCCCAACAAGAATGATCGTACGTTGACTATCATCGACACCGGTATTGGTATGACAAAAGCTGATTTAGTAAATAATCTTGGTACAATCGCGAAATCCGGTACAAAAGCATTTATGGAAGCATTGCAAGCTGGCGCTGATATTTCTATGATTGGACAATTTGGTGTGGGTTTTTACTCTGCATATCTCATTGCCGACAAAGTCACAGTCACTTCCAAAAGCAATGACGACGAACAATATCTTTGGGAATCGTCAGCCGGTGGTTCATTCACCGTAAGATGCGACAATACCGAGCCGCTTGGACGTGGTACGAAGATTGTCCTCCATATTAAAGAGGATCAAGCTGAATATCTCGAAGAGAGTAAAATCAAAGAGATCGTTAAGAAGCACTCGCAATTTATTGGCTATCCAATAAAATTAGTGGTACAAAAAGAGCGTGAAAAGGAATTGAGCGATGACGAGGCTGAGGCTGAACCCGAGGAGGAAAAGAAAGAGGAGGAGGAGGATGGAAAACCAAAGATTGAGGATGTTGGTGAGGATGAAGAGGAAAAAGAGAAGAAGAAGAAGAAGAAGACTATCAAGGAGAAATATGAAGAAGATGAAGAGTTGAATAAGACAAAGCCCATTTGGACAAGAAACCCAGATGATATTACCCAGGAAGAGTATGGCGAGTTTTATAAATCACTCACCAACGACTGGGAAGATCATTTGGCTGTAAAACATTTTTCGGTTGAGGGTCAACTTGAATTCCGTGCGCTTCTCTTTGTTCCACGTCGTATGCCATTTGATCTCTTTGAAAACAAAAAGAGAAAGAATAATATCAAACTTTACGTTCGTCGTGTTTTCATCATGGATAATTGCGAGGAATTAATACCAGAGTACCTGAATTTCATGAAGGGCGTTGTTGATAGCGAGGATTTGCCATTGAACATTTCACGTGAGATGTTGCAACAAAATAAAATTCTCAAAGTTATCCGTAAAAATCTCGTGAAAAAATGTATGGATCTCTTTGAAGAGCTCACCGAAGATAAAGAGAATTACAAGAAATATTACGAGCAATTCAGTAAGAATATCAAACTTGGAATTCACGAGGACAGCACTAACCGCAATAAACTCGCTGAATTATTACGATATCATACATCGGCATCGGGCGAAGAAGCTTCCTCATTGAAAGATTATGTTGGTCGTATGAAGGAGAACCAAAAGCACATTTATTATATTACTGGTGAGAGCAAAGAGCAAGTTGCAAACAGTTCATTTGTTGAACGTGTTAAAAAACGTGGTTTTGAAGTTGTCTACATGACTGAGCCAATTGACGAGTATGTTGTCCAACAAATGAAAGAATACGATGGCAAACAATTGGTATCTGTTACAAAAGAAGGTTTGGAGTTGCCTGAGGATGAGGCTGAAAAGGCAAAACGTGAGGAGGACAAAACCAAATTCGAAGAGCTTTGCAAAACTATGAAAACAATTCTCGACAATAAAGTTGAGAAAGTTGTTGTGTCAAATCGTCTTGTTGACTCACCATGTTGTATTGTCACATCGCAATATGGTTGGACTGCCAATATGGAGAGAATAATGAAGGCTCAGGCATTGCGTGATGCATCCACAATGGGTTATATGGCTGCGAAAAAACATCTTGAAATAAATCCTGATCATCCAGTTATTGAAACACTCCGGCAAAAGGCCGATGCTGATAAGAACGACAAGTCTGTGAAAGACTTGGTTGTGTTGCTATTTGAAACTGCTCTGTTGTCATCTGGTTTTACACTTGATGATCCTCAAGTTCATGCCACACGTATTTATCGTATGATCAAGCTGGGTCTTGGCATCGATGAAGAAGATCCTATTCCAGAGGAACCAAAGGTTGCTGATGAAGTGCCAGCTCTTGAGGGTGAGAGCGAGGACGCATCACGTATGGAAGAAGTTGATTGAATGTACATACAGCGAAGCAAGCTTTAAACATTTCTAATTCGTAAGAAACAAAAATTATAAATGTAACGAGAGACTGTTTTAAACTGAAAAGAAGAGAGAATGATGATAAAGTGTGAGTTGACCACGTTTTATGTGGTTTTTGATGTGTGACACCGGTGTAATATATGCATAATTTTTCCGCTACTTAAATAATTTATCATTCCTTCTACACCAAAAAAAAAAAAAAAAAAAAGTGAAAAAAAATGAAAATCCATTTTCTTTTATATGTAATTCACAATATTGATATTATTTTGATCATATTTAATAATCAATCTGTCAGCGCCATTTTCATTAGAACATTAATTTTTAGACATGGGATATTCAATTCTCAAAATAAAATTCTCTTCGTCTGTAATTATAAATTGTTATTGTATGTATCATAACCTCAGCACCCAATTCTATTTTCAGGTTATATTATTAATTTGTAGATTAAATTGAATACGTTCATTTAGTATTATAAAGTATTTATTATATATTCACTTTTTCACAATTCATATTTACAAATTAAATTAAATTTATTTTTTCATATAAAGCTGAAAACAACTTTCGAATGTTGATAGAGCCGGTGGTATTGAAGCTAATTGATTCCACAATGCAATTGCATACGGTACGTGTTTTTGTTCAATTAATTCATCAATCAATATTCTAATATGGCTTTCGATCTCCGCCAAATCGTGATTTAAAAACATTACTTCAACTATTTTGTTGTAGACTGGATGATGAGGTGGAAATAGCGCTGTTAAATCTTTGAAAAACAATTCCTCAAGAATCAATAACGAGTAATCAGCAGCAGTTTGTTCACTTTTCATAATTTCAACAGCCTCATTATACAAAATGGAATTCTCTGTACACAATCGGAGAAAAATTCTGTCCTCAAGTGTACAATCCGGTGAATTCTCCATTTGCTCAATAAATCCAGCAAAAACTCCGGGCAAAATAGTTTGACCCTTCAACAGTTCTTTATACTCCTCAAGAATTGCGATTTTACATTTCGAATTGGCTTTTTCATTAATGAATAATTTGACATTTGAAATTATACGGAGAATCGGATGTTTATGCAATGTAGTAAATTCTGATTCAGTGAAAGCAGGCCACGCTTGTAATTTACGTTTCACTCTAACATAATCATCCCTAGTTACCATTTGTGCAAAGAGATCCTCATAAATTTTGAAACGTTCGGCCTCGCTACAATCATCAGTAATATTTGGGCTACTTCGATTGGATAATTCATAATTATCTACGAAAACCGTTCTCTTATCTCCATTTGTTTCAATAATTAAATGCTCCTCCGTGTTTGGAGCATTTCGCACAATTAAATCGGTTTTTAAATCGAATGGGACAATGACAGGCTGGACACTTTCATTCATTGCATCATCGCCATGATCCGAAAAGTCACTCCAATTGTCATCCCATCCACTAGCTTCATCAACATCATCTCCAGATGTTATTTTAAATGCATCATTCTCGTATAAATTATTCACTTTTGAATCATCTGGTCCATTCGGAACATGTTCTTCTGGTTCATTGTCATTTTGATCAACATGACTTTCTGTTTGATCTCCAGGCATTTGATCCATATTTTCACTTGGCAGTAATTTCACTTCCGGCGTTTTATTTCTCGACAATTGTTCATACCAATATATTAATGATTTTCTAGTCGCTTCGTAATCAGTCTCGCTGTGTATTGCTTTAGCCACCATTGTTTGCATTAAATCCATAGGATCGTATGAAAAATAATCCGTAGAATTGGGATTAATTTTTCGGAACAATTCCAATGAATAAAAGTACATTGCAGTTTGAATAATTAAATCGGTTTTTGGCAGATTTTTAAAGACTTCTTCAACGAGTGATGATGATGTTGATGTATCACTGCCGCTCAAACTGAATAAATAGGCCATACTTAATAGCCAATCGTCGAATATAATGTGACTAGCTGACGGAACTAAAAAGAGAGTTATATCGCTAACTTCTAAACCGTAACATGAAGTTTCATTTAATAGCGCAACACGCAATAAAGTTTGACAAATTTTTAAATTTGTATTGTTCACCTCAGGCAATGAATATCTGTCGTACTTTGTATCAACACGACTGATATTGATACTTGAGTTCGAATGTAATGATTCATAAAAAAATGGAAAACTTTGTATTTCATTACGATGTTCATGCTGTTGTTCAACACTTTCAACAGTATCATTTTCATAGTCTACAACATTTTGTGAATTGAAATTCAATGTCTTTGTCCAAAAACTGTGATTACTCACATTTTTCAATATTCCTATTGTTGAATTTTTGACAATTTGTGCCGAGCTTTTCACAAGTCCCGTTGACGTCTCCAATAACTTTGGGACAAATTCTTTAACCTCAATTTGTGGTGTTGTCATGGCGTCAGTAAATTCATCATCACTCTCATCATCATTGGCGAATGCGTCCAATTCACGTGCGGCCAACCAACTCTCCAAATTTTTATTCAACATTTGTATTTCCAGTAGATGCATTTGCCTCAATGTTTCCTCCAATATTTCATTGGGGCCATAAGTCATTGCGAATGACAAACATCTTTGTTTAAATATTATGTCATTATAATTGTCACAACATCCCAATTGTTCAATAATTCTCCATGCAATAAAATAATTATTGTTCATTAATTTTTGACAAATTGATGAACAATTGTCATAATCTTCAGCATCGAAAGCTTTTTTAGCCACAAGTTCTAAAACTTTTCCTTCACGGTTTCGAACATTGTCGGCTTCAATTCGTAAATGAGTTGCAAGCATTAATAAACGTTGCTGTCTTTTATAAGCATCACTTCGACTGTTCAAGCAATTTTCTATTAATTTTAATCTGTCATGACTCACTCTCACCTGCATAGGCAATATATTGATGTTAAATTCATCGAGAATCTGTAATGAATGGATCAATTCATATTCCGCTTGTATCAATGGGTGTTCATCTTCAATTAGATGCAAACATGCTTTTGATAATTGCATATTTGGATCATTTAAACTTCGTGAACTATCAAAATATGTTCTACTTGCTTGCAATATCAATTCTACTGCTTTGTTATATGATACTTTCAATAATGAATGTTCATTTCGTTTTGTTTCCATCAATGACGCGCAATTTTGTATGTTTATATTTATTCCAGATTCCAATCGTGCTTGGACACACATTTCAAAACACACTTCGATGTTTATGCATGTGAAAATAAATTCTTGAAGTTCCAACATGTCATTCAATAGCTCTGCCCATTTTTCTTGAGTTGGCGGCGGTGTAATTTCATTTAAACTACTTGACATTTGTTGCAGTAGCAATTTTACTTCATTCTTCTTGGATTTATTTTCGTGAATGAACAATGCTGTGGTTTTTACATTGTATTTGTTTAGAATTTTCATACACGCGAGCTCTCGTTCCAATTCTTCAATTGGATTCATTTTTCCAAACGTATTTTTGGTTGCTTGTGGCTTCGGCAATGTATCGAAAATGTCTTTTATTCTTTGATACATGTCGGGATTAGTACATGCATATATACAATCCAATGCTAATGTCATAATATCATCAATCATATTTAATATATCAATATCTTGCTGTACATTGGCGAAGAATTTCAATGGTAATGTCAAATCTTTTTCACTCACCGTAATTAAATAATCTTTTAATGAATTTTTATCAAGATCATTCCCCAAATATTTTTGTTTACGAATTATATATGGTAGAACATAATTTTTTATGTGCATTACAAAATTAGTTTCTGTTGCTGCGCTCATTAGTAATTTTACTTTTTCAATATTGGATAATTTTTCAAATTGTGCCAATGACAAATTTTCTAATTGAACTTTGTATACTAAATCATCGAGGGTTTCAAGCTCCAATAGTAAATACTCCAATCCAGTAATTTTATGTGATTGGCCAATTTTAATTAATTCCAATGCATTCTCGACGATTGAACTGAGTCGTTCGATTTCATATGCTCGCCACGTGTACCATTTACGCAATAATTCCATTGTGATTTCAGTATTTTTGTAAATAGACAAATTGGGCTCGGACTCGTAAAGAATATTCGAACCATCTTCGTTATCATCATCGATAATTGCATGAAATTCATTGTTTTCCAGCCAATCTCTACGTCGCAACTCACATTGATAGAGCAAAAAAAGTTGTCCTTGTTCATCACACTCGGGCAATAATTTTTCATACTCATTGGGATTCAATGTTTCGGGAAAGCAATTTATTATTGCCAGCCAATGTGGTATCAATTTTTGTCCATGATACCTAAACATTATTTCAACTGCACGATAATTACAATCTCTTGCGAAATTCACTGCGTTCTCCAATAAAGTGAGTTGGCGAAATTTATCATGCGACTCTCTCTTGTATTCTTCAGCATTTTCAATAATCATTTCATACGTTTTCAATTTGTCCAAATGATCCAATAAATTCTTTCGAAACATAAGCAAATCTTTTTGTGAATTTGTCAATGCACTTAAATCAATTCCTTTCAAAGTCACATTAATTTTTTGTACGTGTTTTAAATTAGCAGTTGCATCATCTAATTGTGCTACATCGACATCATCATCATCGTCTGTTTCTTCAAATATAATTCTTCCATCATCAACATCACTAATTGCCATAAATGTTTCTAAATTAGCACCTTTTAATCCAAAATTCAACAATTCTTTTGCCGCCTCAAGTGTTTCAGGTACTCGCGTTACACATTCGTTTAAAATCCACGATCTTTTACGTACTTTACTCAAATGCTGTTGAATTGCTTGCAAGGAAAACGACGATTTTCTCCATTGAGTTTGATAAACTAAATCTGTATCCAATTTATATGCATTTGCTAATGCCAGCGCTTCATCATACTCTTCAATATCAATTTTGCGTGAATAAAGTTCTTCGGGGGTTGTACTTTTAATACCTAAAATTCGATAAGTTCTCTGTACAATTTTGGATTTTCTCCGTTTCGGCTGAAAACTCTCAATATCTGTAATGGAATAAAGTGCAATTCGCAATAAATTTGTTGCATAATTCATAAATGTCAATGGCTCTAATTCATCCTCCTCTTTCTCACTGTCAGACGCATCCAAAATTTGTCCATCATTATTTGGATTATTGTGCTTCTTTTTCGTAACAATTATTTCACAATCCAATGATAAAAATCCATTGCCTGAATATAATTCCCATATTTGTGGCTGGCCGTACAAAAATTCTGGATTTGTGCCTAAAAGATTTTTTAAATCGTTTATTGAACATACAGTTACTGCACCAGAATAACGTGCAATAATAATTGCATGATCCGACCACCAGCCAATGTCTAATGGATGAAATTGCGAGAGACCAATCGGGAAGTTTCTTGGTTTTGCCGATGCCGGAGAATTTTCTCTGTTGTAATCGGGCTGTTCATTTAATTTCCATTTTTTTTGTAATTGTAAATTTGGTAAATTCCACAGTGATATTGAACCATCAGTGTGTAAACAAACTAAATTATTGCAGCTTGGTGATATACTTATTCGAAATATTACTGGCTCTTCGGGTGTTTGAAACTTTGGTATTAAATTCCACAATGACAAAGTTGGCGATCCGGCATTTTCCTCAAAAGCAAATGATAATTTATAGTATGGGTAATCATTTATTGGCCGCCATGATGTTAAACCATCATTGGCTGCAGGCGATAATGAATGTCGAGTGATACTATTTCCAGCAACAATATAAACATTGTGTTTCTCATCATAACCAAATGCGTTAACACCTTTTCGATAAAAGTTACCAAATGAAAATTCATAATTCTCCTTAAATCCATGTGATGTTGAAATATTGTAGGATTTTAATAAACCACTATATGTCACAATTAATAATTCATATGACCAATTATTTGATCCATTTTTCGGATTGTAGAATGTCAATGATGATATTGCATCGCCTGCCTCTAAAATTTCGGGATTCTGCGACACAGTTTTTGGACTTATATTGTACAAATTGCTTCCGGATGAATTGTAAAATGATAAGTAGCCATTGCTTGATGCCAAAACGAGAATTGATCCGTCTGGACTCCAACCGAGTCTGCGCCATTGTGGAAATGCGTCTTTGGGAACTGAACAAAAAAATTTGATAATTCATTATTATATTGTGAAATTGGAATTTTGTTCTTATTATCATGTCAAATATGACAATTTAACCTGAGGCTTTGGCCACCACTGACGAAAATTCATCCTTTGCTTTGCGTATTTCAATAATATTCTCCTGTAAAATAGCTAAAATTCGGCCACAATCGCCAATAGCAAATTTCCATGGCAAAGTAAGGCTTATTTGTTGTGATAAACTTTCCGGAAGTGAATATCTATTATTAAGATATCTCAGAGCATTTTTTATTGTTCCTGTAGTTGGTAGAATGATACTGTCATTTTTGCATCGCTAAAATATATTTAAATTTATCTATAATTAATTATTGAAAGATAAACAAACATATGCATACATATACATAAGAAATTAATTATTTGTGGTGAAGAATTTGACAGTTACTGATGAAAACATGTATCTAAGAAGCAGCTGGTGTTGATAAATAGTATATATACTTACAATTAATTCTGGTTCTTGTTTTTTAACATAGTATTCTAAAAGTTCATATAGAATTGATTCACTACCGAATTCATCAGTATTATTGTCCATTTTTGTTCTTGTTTAAGTAAAATCTACAAACTATAATACGAACATAACCTAATTGGCGACATTCTAAAGTTCAGTACATGCATTTGATGATGTGTACATACATATATATAGACATAAACTATTAATTATAAGGAAAGGCAAGGTGCGATATATATATATATATATATATAAATATATGTATACACATAACCTAACATGAACATCGTAGCGCCATACCGACGTGGTTTCAGACGTGAAGAAATATTGCCCCGGAGTCGGATGAATATTCGGCTGACAGCGAGTTTATTCTTTAAATACAACAAGATTTCAATTCATATTTAATTAATATGTCAGATGGAGAAGATGATTTTATGTGTGAGGAGGAGGAAGACTATGGGCTTGTGAGTATATTTTTATCTTAGTATATATCATAACCGGTGACCATTCATTGCCATGGGCATGTAAGGTTAGAATTAATGATACGATGTATACACAGATTAAAAATAGTGTGAACTAGTTGGGTATTTTTTGTAAATGAGAAGTATATATGTAGCAGTGAAATAGTATTTGATTTGTTTAATATGTAAAATGTAGAATGCAATATCTAATTATAAAAATTGTGTTTGCTCTATATTACTAATTTTTGTTTCTATTTCGGGATATTGCTGCGGTGTTTTATCATACCAAAGTTGAAATATTATTTCCATTTGTTCTCGACAGGAATACTCAGAGGATTCTAATTCAGAACCTGATGTCGATTTAGAGAATCAATATTATAACAGCAAAGCTTTGAAGGAAGATGATCCAAAAGCAGCATTGCAGAGTTTCCAAAAGGTCCTGGATCTTGAGGCTGGTGATAAAGGAGAATGGGGTTTCAAAGCGCTCAAGCAGATGATAAAAATCAATTTCAAACTTGTACGTTGTATTGAAATTGATGAATAGTCTCTTTACAAACAGCAAAATAATACAATTGCTTAAGTTTATATTAATTTATTTTT
>CAJUYH010005253.1:7714-31670 GCA_910591685.1 Galerucella tenella
CTTACATAGTTTATACTATTTGTACGAGAGCGAACAATCTTCAGGAATCTATCCTGGCTTATAAATATTTCAGCATGCTGGGAAACTATAATTAATAAAGTTACCATTCCATCCTTTCACCATATACTGCCAGGAATTGCAGGATTGCATGTATCAACACATTGCGTGCTCTATTACCACAAAACTTTCTGTAAATACAAAGAAATAAGCAGTGACGTTCTGGAATTTGAAGACAAGAAAATAAATTGCCAATTAAATGCTTTGACTGGATATAGTAACGTAAAACTTCATTCACGAAGGAAAATCGGGCATGCAAATTCTAGAAGGAATTGAAACGGCCTCCTTTCGAATTGTTATTCAGGCGGTGATTACCTAATATAAAATTCAACTGAATTTGTTATCACACTTTCTCAGTAAGTAATATTTGCTTGAAGTTTGAACTGATTCACCAAATAGGCATTAAGCAATCTTCCCATGTAGATCGAGCGTAAATTAATAATAATAAATGTACGCCGTGTTAAACAGAGCAGAAGCAATAAAATTAAATATTCCCTGAGTTATTCACCCAATTATTTTTGGTCCTGTAGACTACTTAGTTGAGAACTTTATCATGGAAATGACTCAAGCTACTCAATTTTATATAAATTTTGATTAAAACCTGTTTTCTTTTCATTACATTTTGTAACCACATGAGGGGCTACAACATCAAATGAAAATTGCTTTATTTTGGTTTTTGTCGGACATATCCACAACCAGTCAGAATATTTTCCATAGATAGAAAATACCTGTAGTGGTTGGTAAAATCCGGAATATGACAAGTAGCAATTTGATGCTGCGGCGATGAGTTTGAAAAGCTGTGCAACAAAACAAAAGCTGCGTAGAGGACTTTGAGATAATGCAACCCTGCTTCAAACCAATTTGGTCAATCATTTTTGTATTTTAAAACGTTAAGGCTTTAGCTTCATGCAGCCTCTTGTGCAACGATGACAGCTTACTGTTTATTTTGTACATGGAGTAGTAGAATTTCTGACCAAATGAATACTGATTGTCAGAATAAGTACTTGGAGACAAGTTTCTGTCAGCCAGGCTACTACTGCAGCATTTTCCCAAAAAATAGCGATTTCGAAATGGAAATTTATCGAGGCATTTCAACTGTCAAATATACTAGTACTTTATACCAAAAAGCACGTGCGCCTTTAATATCCATTGCGAATTTCTCAAAACTCGAAAATGAAAAAGTAACTAGACATTTGATAATCTAAGTTCAAAATTGATATTCACTAAAATGTGAAATAACATAAACGGTATATTTGTTCGTCATTTCTACAACACAAATGAAGGTTTTCAATCTACTCACGCTCGTTTCATTTCAAACTTCAATGGCGACCATGTCTACAAATAGAATTTTTTTCAAATATGGCGTGGGTATATAATGGCCGCGAGCGTGACTTTGGTATCAGATAACCGAAAAATATACGAAATTTCAAAGTAATCCTGTGTAACAACTAACTTTATACCCAAACGCGACCAAGCTGAACGTGTCCTACGAGCATGTGTGTATTGCTCTTATTTGCTCTTCTTGTTAATGTGTTTTCTTGTCAGTTGTCATTTGCCATGTTTATTTTTTCAACGCCTATATGTATTTTCGTATAGTGCTGAAAACTTCATGTGTAGGGTTCTCCACGACATAACCTTTTTTTTTTCTAGACTAGTAGGCACTGTATTGAAACATCCGATTTATTTCAAGTTCAAATCTATGAGTTCAATGAACTTTTGAGGTTGGGGTTATGTTCTGTATCTGTAGAGTGGGGAGGGTGAGTGTGTAGGCTCACAGCACTTAGGCCACATGTGACCCATTGTACATCCTCCCGAGGAGTTGTCCTCCTAGGTCATTGTCCATCCTGTCCTTCTCAGGAAGGTGGTCAGGTCACTAGGAGACATCTCCTTTATATCGGCAGGTGTAGGCCAAGACTCACCGAACACACACTCTCTTATTGACGATAACTCCGGAGTTGGGGGACTTGGGGTTATGTTATTCAACTCTCTTTTTTTTTTTTTTTTTGGCTTGGACTCACGTCATTCAGCCAGTCGCACCAGGAAAAATTTATATAAACAAAAATAAAAAAAGAAAAATGAATCTCACTCATGCCTACATACTAGAAAAAATAAAAGTCGTAAATACCTAATGATACAACAGGGATATAACAGGGTCACACGCTTCTTGTCTAGGGGCTATTCAACTCTCATCCTATAAAATATTTGAAAAAGGGTGAGCTGCAAATTCACGCTAAGATATACCTATACAGATTGCGGAAAGTCTATTCAAGTCATACCATTCACACAAGTACGACAAGGAAAATATGAGAAAACTACTTGAAAGAGAGAAAATAATGATTGTGGGCAGCTAGCGATGGGCGTATTTAGTTCCAGAGGCTGGAAGAATGTTCATCATCCCCCTATTTTAACCACTGTTGCCAGAATCGCAGATCAATTTGTGCAAATGATATTTTGTGTAAAATAGGGGGGCGATGAACATTATTTCAGCCCTTGGAACTAAATACGCCCATCGCTAACTGCCCATAATTATTCTTCTTTCTCTTTCGAGTAGTTTTTCTCAAATTTTCCTTGTCGTACTAGTGTAAATGGTATGACTTGAATAGACTTTCCGCAATCTGTATAAGGTTTGTTCGAAGAAATAGTTCACGGACGATTCACGAATCAGTAATTATTACATACGCATGCGTCAAAAAGGTAACGATCAACTTTAAATCAATTCTGTTATGGTTCAGAAATTTGTTCAAACACTAATAGTGGTTTTTTACATGCGTGGTTATCTTCTGCATTTGATGACTCTAAATTCCAGAAATCACTTAAATCACTAATGTGCTTCATAAAATCCATTTCGGTTTGTTAATGTTACTATTATAGCGATACTTGATAAATTTGTTGATGTGTAGTAACATAACATAACCTGCTAAAAGTTTTAACACAGAAACCACCAGCAAAGCTGAGATGGTGTATTCTGTGGTTTTAATAATACGCAAATTTATAAGCGCATGCCCAGACATTCATCCTTTCCAATTCTCAATTGAACCAAGAACTGTTTTCACCGTTCTTAAACTGATTCAACAGTTCTTGTTTGCTCGAACAAAATTCATTATCAGTTCAGAGTTTGTGTGAACAGTACCTTGCAGACCCGCATGCGCGGTATAATTCCGAACTGATCCTAGTCGGCTCTCCACCAAGAAGACGTTTAACATACCCAACTCAAGTTGACTCTAAAACGTTTTTAAACCGCTTACCCCCTTACTAAAACATTTACTACTGGTAGTCAGTTGGGTAAAGGTTGTAACAACGTCGTGTTGTCACTTTAGATGCTGAACATTGAGATGACGTTGTCTGATGGTTTAGAGAGCGTCGATACATAATGCCTTATTTTGACACGAGGTAGAACGTTGATTTTGGTGTATTATGTGGGTATCAACGTCAAAATGCTACTTGGGACTTCTCTTTAACTTAAAAATGCATGAAATTCTTAGGAGTTTTGAATAATTCATGGAGCAATGGATTATGCAAGTCAAGAGACAAAAAATGTCAATTGATTAATTTTAACTTAAAATATATATCCAATCCATATCATACATAATTCAGTAGTATACCCTCTTGGTATATCGACATTGCCAATCAAACACAATGAGAAACGTAATGTTTTCCCTATATATGTATACCAAAATTCCAATTACTTATCACTCTAATCCAATAATGGACTTCTTGTTACAGCCTCAGCTGGAAGTTAATCACAAAATGATGTGTCACGAAAACGTTAGTGCTTTTACTGAAAATTTGCTACGGATTTGTCGGTTTCATACGATATAAAAGACCGGAAATCGTCAGATGGAGGAACAGAAGTCATCTGGTAAAATGAAAGAGACGTGCTATGTGTTTAACACGTTCACAGATCCATCCTTGGAGAAACTTTATCAAAGTTTCAGCATCAAACAAAAAAGAGCGGGATTGGAGTGTTTCCTACTGACGGCAATCCTTTTTGATATCTACATGCTGGTGGTGAGTATGTTTCATGAATATGTTTATTCGTAGACTTAAATACCCAATAGAAATATCAAATAATAATAGTAACAAAAAATACCACAACAGACAAAGCCAGTTTAGTGTGAACGCCAGACATAAAACTAGGTGGAAAACATATTACTTCAATTCCATAGAGCGCTTTCAGAGGGGACACTTTTTGGCTGGCTACTAGTGTCTGAAAAGAATCGTGCGGCTGGAAATACATATAAATAGACGCATTCATCTGTGTCTCGTGTGAATGCGTCTATTTATATTAATGTATTTTTAGCCGCACGATTCTTCTCAGACACTAGTAGCCGCCCACAAAGTGTCTCGTCTGAGAGCGCTCATAGTGTCAACTTTTAGAAGGAATAGTTAATAATAAGATCATCCTATTATGAGACAACACTGGAACAATGAATGTATTGAATATATCTAATAAATTATCAGTGATGACCAAAGCCTTGCCAAGAAGAAAAGTAATCGATAATAAACATAAAGTGCTGCATTAAATGAAATATTATGGAAAATATCAAATTGTGAGTTATAAGAGTTGGAAATATGAAAAGTGTAGGTTGTTGTGTTGTTTGTGTTTTTTGGGGTGACATTCACTGGGACCTAAAAGATCTATTGTACCCCCTCACTTCTACTCCGTTTCTGAGGAGAGTCTCAGAAACTAGTAGTTCCTTTAGTCCCATTTCCCGGAGGAGTTTTAGGATGTCTGCAGGCTTCAACTTAGGCCAATGTCCCTCTTCTATCCAGTAATCTCCCAGGTGCTGTGCTCTAGGATTCTGAAGTGCTGTGCAGTTGGAAAGTATGTGAATGAAGGTTTCTTCTTCCATTCCACAAAATCTGCATTCTTCTTCCTTCACTATTTTGAGCTTCTTCAGGTGCACATTCAGGCGACAATGTCCCGTTAGGATCCCTGTTAAAACTCTTAGCGCAGCTTTACTTTGACTTATGCATTCTTTTGATCTCAACAGGTTGTAGTCACCCAGAAGAGTCTTTGATTGTATAAGCCCTACTAGATCTTTCCAATGGTCAGATCTTCTCTTTTTCTCGGCTTTACTTATTTCTTCCAATATTACATCGGGGCTGATTCCGCAAAAGGGTTCAGGCACTCAGTAAGGTATTTCAGTCCCCCTCTTTGCTAGTTCATCTGCTATTTCATTTCCTTCTATTCCAGTGTGTCCTGGAATCCATAGTAAGGTGACTATGTTGTTCTCGCCTAGTTCATTGAGTTTGTCCAGGCATTCCCACGCCATTTTGGAACTGATTACACAAGAGCTCAGTGCTTTAATGGCTGCTTGACTATCCGACATTATGATAATCCTTTGTCTTCTGTATCCTTTATCAATATTGAACTGGACGCACTTTCTTATGGCGTGGATTTCCGCTTAAAAGATACTTGGGGTTTTTCCCAAGCTTTCAGAGTGTTTGGTTCCTGGCCCGAACACTCCTATCCCAGTTCCTTCTATTGCTTTTGAGCCGTCTGTGTACCATTGAATGGCATTCTCTCAAAGTCTGGTAATGGTATTTGGATCCCATTCCTTCTTGTTGCTCATTTTCGTAACGAATTTTTTTTAAAAGTTATACTTTTTCATCATACCGTCTTGTGGCATGTCCCAGGTTGTCTGATTTCTAAGAAGTGAGGAGGTGTTTTTTCTTTTTAATGATTCCCTCTCTACTTAGTCTGTATCTTGTTTTTTCTGCAACACTTTCCACCACCATATGTAAAGGGGTGAGGTTGAGAATCACTTCCATGGCTGCCGTTGGGCATGTTCTCATTGCTCCTGTAATGCATATACAGGCTAGTCTTTGAATTTTGAAGAGGTTTTCTCTCGTCGTCAATAGGCTAGTTCTACTACTCCACGCAATGGCTCCATAAGTAATGATTGGTCTCACTATGGCAGTGTACATCCAGCTTAGGATTTTTGGGTTACAGCCCCAGTTTCTTCCTGCCAGATTTCTGCACACCATTATAGCCATTTTTGCCTTGTATGTAATCTCCTTTTCGTGTTTGTTCCACAGGAGTTTACTGTCTAGAGTTAAACCTAGATACTTGACTTCGTGTATCCATTCAATCTCGTTCCCATCAAGTTTTATGGTTTTGAGGTTGAGTTTTCTTTTCTTAGTGAAGGCTATCAGGATGGTTTTAGTGGGGTTGATGCTAAGTCCCACTTGCCTACACCAGCTATTTGTATAGTTCAGACCCTTTTGTACAATATCACAAAGGGTGTTTTCAAATTTCCCTCAGGCTGTTATGGACAATATCGTCGGCATATCCTTGGCAGGATATTCCGAGATCCGTCAAACCACACAGCAGTTCGTCAACCGTCAGACTCCACATTATTGGGGATGCTACTCCTCCCTGTGGGCATCCTCTGGTAGTACAGATGGAGACAATCTCTTTGCTCGTCCTCGTCTCTGCTATTCTTGTGGTGAGCAGTTCCGACATCCATTTGAATGTTGTGCTGTCTACACCTCTTCTGTTCAATGCTCTTCTGACTGCCTCATGTGGAGTATTGTCAATAGCTCCTTCTATGTCCAAAAATGCTCAATCCCTTAAGAGATGGGATGGAATCAGAGGATGCGGAAACTGGAGCCGAAGAAACATTTGGCGATGACCAGGAAAAACCTACGTTTGACAGTAGGATTTCTGACTGGTCACTGTCAACTAAGTAAACACCTCCATACTATGGGGTTAGTGGACACACCTCTATGCAGGATGTGTGAACAGGAAGATGAAACTGTCAGGCATGTCTTATGCGAGTGTCCGGAGTTATCGTCAATAAGAGAGTGTGTGTTCGGTGAGTCTTGGCCTACACCTGCCGATATAAATGAGATGTCTCCTAGTGACCTGTCCACCTTCCTGAGAAGGACAGGATGGACAATGACCTAGGAGGACAACTCCTCGGGAGGATGTACAATGGGTCACATGTGGCCTAAGTGCTGTGAGCCTACACACTCACCCTCCCCACTCTACAGATACATATACAGATACACCTCTTCTGTTCGATGCTCTTCTGACTTTTCCATAAAAAGTGTAAAAAGTACCAAAATCAATATAACTTCACTTCTTATTTTTTATCAGGAGAGATAGGGCGTCATCCTCGCACTAGTGGAACACTTCTAATGCGACAACTGAGGTGAAACAGTGTAGAATGCAGTTATCACTTGAAACACCGTCGTACGGATGCGGTCCAGTGCAATTCATAAGAAGTTCAACATGCTTTAACTTATTAGTTGTGAGGATTGCTTGGCACTGTAAACACCGGCATTCTGGCTTCTATTCATTAGGAACATTCATAAGTAATTACCAATAACCAGATATATTTCTATTTCTATTCAAAAATGATAAGTTTTTTGACCGCAAATAAACGCGCATGTGACTAAAGGCGGGAGACGCGAGTTTGCGCAGATGTCAAACCAGTTAAACGGAAGACGCACGAATGCGCAAGCGCTGAAAAAGCCCGTTTGTGGGGCCTACTTTGGGTAAAAAGACCCGTTGGGAAAGGGTTGAAGGCAGCGCTATCGATTAGCCTTAGTTGCAGAAATAGATCGACGAAATGGCAAAATATTTTAATTTTGCTCGACTGAGTTGGTTTTGTACCGGAAAAACAGTTAAAAACAACTATATCAACCCAAGTGCCCTTTAAGAGAACGTGGAATTTATTCATAGAATGGTAAGTCCGAGCATACAGAAAACAGAAAAAAAGAAGTTACTTGTCTGGCGCATTGAAAAATATGATCATAATGCTGTTCAATAAATTATTCTAATTTTAGTTGCGAATAGACCCTGAGTTTTGAATTGTCTACATGCAAATTCAATTTACCACAATTATTCGTTATGTTTTGCTATATAAATTACTTACAAATAAAAATGTTCTTTCGTTCAATACATTTTCTATATAAATGAGAGTGTATCACGCGACCAAATTCATTTATCGTATTCACTTCTTCATTTTTCCACAAAAAGCTGCTAAGGTTGTTGGAATAAAGTTGACTAATAATAATGTTTATTCATAAAAATACAATACAATTTGATAAAAACAATTTCAAATCTTTCAGAATAAACATTGATACATCGCTGAGGCATAATAATGCCTGTGCGCGAGTTATAAAATTTGTAATAACATGTATAATCCATATAAAAATAAAATGATATAAAACAGCATAAAACAACATAATTTAGTGATAATATAATATATAGTGATAGGTCTTGATAGTGAGTTGTGGTCAAAGTCGGGAGATAAGGTCTTAATCGGGTAATAAGCGTTTTAGCTTTGCGTTTAATTTTGAAATTGGGATAAAATTTTGTAATATTCCAAAAATGAAATTGAATAAACATAAATAAATTATTTTAGATACCTTAAATTAATGAAATCATCAAAAATATGTCTGTCTTTACTAGATATCCAGTTTTTTACAGAATATTTGTAACGTGGCAGTTTATTTATTTCCTTAATATTATTTGGTAGCATATTAAAGAGTCTTGGTGCAAAATAGGTCGTACATCGTTGTCCAATGGTCTTTGAGCTCATTGTGAGATAAGTACATTTACGTCGAGTAGGGTAATTATGTTGTGGAAAAAGTATATTTATATTTCTTTTGAAGATGTTTATTAGAATGTTTTGGCAGTATAACTGTCTCATGTCAAAAAAAGTACTCTCCATAAAAAGCGCATCGCTGGGGTAAAACACTGGTTTTTTTAAAATTAGCTTTATTCTCCATTTCTGCATATTTTCCAACTGTTTCAAATGGCAATCTGCCACACCACCCCAACCAATAATTCCGTACGTAAGATGCGATTGTACCAGGGACAAATATAAAGTTTTCAACTGGGTTTCATCTAAAAACTCGCGTAAATATTTAAATTTATGTAGCAACCCTCTGAGTTTATTAGTAACATTTCTCACTATAATATATCAATATACAGTATACTGTGACTATAATATACTGGGTGTTCTGAAAGGTGGTATCTATTTTTTGGGATTCAAAATACACTTTTAACATATTGAAAGCACTAGTTTGAGAGGGCTACTGTGTTAGCGACACGCGTCACGAATGTATATTGAACTTACTTCAAATATAAGGAAGATTTAGAAAAATTGAAGTGTTTTATCTCTTTGTTAATTGTAAGCTCCACTATTTGTTCAAGGCATTACGTATTTTTAACTAACTAACCGTCTCAAGTTTATTAATTCACTCTAGATTAATTTTACGTTTGAGTTGTCAACAATTAATCACATCTGGACACATACTTTATGTTGAGCTAGCTGACCTAGTTGAACCTGGTACGGCCATATTTTTGGCCGTCAATACTGTCCAAAGTATGAGATTTGTATAATCACATATTTGCAGCAAATGGTTATTTGGAACACACTGTTAAAAGTTTGTATATTTTGCAAGAAATGCTTTGATACAGCTCCTTACCCTGGGATTAATGAATCCAGCGGTTCAGGTGGTGGGAGGAGGTGTGGTAATTTCACCTCCGCATATCGCATTCGATATCGCAAGGGATTGCAGTATTTACAAATAATGCTCACTCTTCCATAATCTACCGATTAATCGCCGGCGTAATCAACTGTTTTGTAGCATACTTTGGCGTGATTGGTAGGAACTAGAAAATATGAAATTCTATCTCAGAAACACCCTTCTATGGAAAAGTAAAAAATACTAATGGCAGTCGAGAATAGAGTTTCCTATTCCTAAAGGAATATCAGTATAGGAAACAATTCATATAGGAATATTTTCTCATGGAGTGGAGAAACAAGGCCCAACCAGGCCGTGGTAAGATCCTCCAATACTTCTCAGACTCCGGCAGACAAATTAAACTGATTTATACTTGATAAGCTAAAATTCCTACATTCCTACATCATTAGATCGAGCACTTGAACCAAGCTGCTCTCACAATAACATTTAATTGTTAGTGAAATTAATATCGATGCGAAACTATGAAAAAAAGTTGGGACCATGTGGTTTTCAACGGTTGTCAATAGAGTATCCGAAAATTAAATTATCTACAGAGTGTAAAGATGCAACCTGTTGTATACGTTCAATTTGTCGCGGCTATTATCACTATATCTAATTCCACGTTTTATTCATTATAATTTCATCTCTCATCCTCCAATGAACGTGAGATAAACGGAAGCGCTGATTTCTCTAGCTTGTACACATCATCATTATTTTCGTATTAAATAATAATCCTGAAAAAACTCAGCGAATGAATGAGGACATTTTAAAATGCTCATAGTATATGCAAACTTGTTTGCAGGATAATTGAGAATTCCCCTCGCATTAAAAATTCAACCATGTGAATTTCTATCTCTTTCATACAGTCGACGGGAAAACCAAAAAAAGACTTTTTTAATTAGGATCTAACATGTTTCATATGCTTTCAGACTTCTTTAATCAGGATTCAACGCTTGAAAAAGATCCATCACCACAACTGACGGTACTAGTGGTAGTAGTGGAAATTTGAAAAATAATCTCATTTGCATGGGTTTGAAAGTGAATGTTTGAAAGAGTTGGTTTGCTTGGTAAGGATGACTAAAGCTGCTTCTTGCTTTGTTGGAGTGTTTGTTGACACATTTAGAGGTCTAAATGGCTGTAGTCATTGGAACAATCAATAGATTTGTGATTGTGGTTATCCCAGGAAGGTCAAATGTACTTCAGGAAACGTATTTTCCAACATTTAGTCAGAAAACTTGAGGTTTTGCCTCGTGTGTTATTTGTATAATTTGAATAATATCATCGTCAGTAATATCATATACAAAGGATGCTACAGAATTGATAGGAATAAGGTATGATTTGACTCAACGGAATCCTTCTATAATGCTTTGTGAAAAAAAAACGAAGGACTCGCAGTTAGTGTTCGCTGTATGAGATGTATGAGGAAGCATCTCCACAACCTAGGAGTAGAGGAAAGTTCCCTATGTAGGGGTTGCGGCATGACTGATGAAACGTCAGTCCATGTTCTCTTAGAGTGTCCACACTGGGCTGTATTACGCAGGCGAATCTTCGGAGTCCCTGTCATGGCTCCTGGAGACACAAGCAGGCATCCACTGAAAAAGGTTGTGGCCTTTATTGAAGGGCTCGGCTTCATGGATGTCTAGGTAACAGGAATGGCACAATGGGCCCGCCAATGGCCTCAGTGCCGGAACCATGACTTTAGTTTGGCTAGGTCAAGGCTCAACTGCACATTCTGTAGTAGTAGTGTTCGCTGATGCTCAAGAATAATTTCTGGTCGAAATTTCCAGGAGATACTTGATGGTTGATTTGGTGGCCTTGGAACGCGTTTCGAGTAGCTCCGTATTTCTCTCTTTCTTCTCTAGATTATTCCAAGGAATATTTTTGTGTGGAGTCTTCTAGACTCCACAAACACTGACTCAATTTGTAACACCAGAGAATTTCCGTAGGAAATAATGTGGTACCTGACGGTTGACGAGCTCCTGTGCGGTTTGACTGACCTCGCAATATCCTGCTAAGAAAATGCCGATTATATTGTCATAACAGCCAGGGGAAGTTCGATTATACATTTTTTGACATCGTACGAAAGGGTCTCAACTATACAAATAGCTGGTGTAGGCAAGTGGGACCTAACATAATCCCCACTCAACAGGTTTTGCTCTGATGGACAAAGAGGACAAAAAATAATGCAATCATGAGAATAGGCAAGGTGCGAAGAATTGCTTGTTTCAGTATTACAGGGTGCATGCGAAGCACGCCAATGATAGCACAAGACGTCTTAGTGGCCTAGCTCAATTACACCTTGTAATGGCAAATACATTGGTGACGGAATCAAGCAACAAGACGGAATGGGATCCAAATACCACTACCAAAGTTGGAAAAAATGCTATTCAATGGTACACAGATCGCTCAAAAGCAAGGAACTGGGATAGGAGGAGTGTACGGGCTGCATGTTTCAATTCCGCCATCCATCTCGGCACCATAGGCAAAATAAGACGTTCTGATTGGTTGCGTTGTATCGGTCAAGTGGGTGCTGAGATCGTGGTCGAAATTGAAAGCGGAGTGCCGAGATCGACGGCGGAATAGAAATCAGCCTCAAGCATAATTTCCTATGAAAATTATAAACAGATGCAATGTTCATAATAGTAGTTATTGTATTAAGTGATAGTACATAAACAATGGAAAGAAGTTAACCCTTAAGTACTGACGAAAATAAATTGATTTTTTGCAAAAATTGTGATATTTTATATAAAAATAAATTTACTTTGAAGATTTAGTACATATATTATATTGAGATAATATAATCAAAATCAGAACATCATTTTAATAAGCATTTATTATCAGATGATACAAAAACAAATGAAATATGAAATTGACACATTTTAAACGTGTTTAACTATTGACTAAAAGAAAAAAGATAGAAATGTGCGGTTTCCACTAATGAGTTTGATATTTCAAAAAGTTTTTCCCCAATAACATTAAAAATTTTTTCCAGTTGTACAGGACGATGGAAAAAATTGGTTATTTTCAAAAAAAACACACCATATTCTTCAACCCATTGGCGCAAGTCCTGTTCACATTTTATATTACTTCGAATACATTTTTTGTCATGAAGAATTATGTTACCAAAATATATGGGTGATTTTTCCATACTTAGACAGTAGTTTCATGTGCTCACAAAATCACTGCATGGAATTAAACGCGGCCAGCAGCACAACACTAGCATTCAATTCCAACTACCATCTGAGCACTCTATAGTCCATTCCGACCACGATCTCAGCACCCACTCAACCGATACAACGGAACAAATCAGAACGTCTTATTTTGCCCATGGATGGCGGAATTGAAACATGCGTACGGGCTAGGAACCAAACACTCGGGAAAAATTTCAAGTGTCTTTCAAACGAAAATTCACGCCATGAAAAAGGTGCCCAGTTCTATGTTGACAAAGGATATGGAAGGCAAATGATTGTCATAATGTCAGATAGTCAAGCAGACATTGACGCACTGAGCTCTTGTGTAATCAGTACCAAAATGGTGTGGGAATGCCCAGGCAAACTCAATGAGCTAGGCGAGAAGTATTCTTACTTGTGGACTCCAGGACACACCGTAATAGGAGATTAACTAGCACAGAGAGGAATATTTACCTAAGTTAAAGCCTGCAGATATCCTGAAATTCTTCCGGGTAATAGAACTAGAGGTTTCCCTCAAGAACTAAGTAGAAGTAAGGGGCAAAATAGATCTTTTAGGTCTCAGATAATATCACCCCATTATACATTTTACTTCAAACTACCATCAATAATTATCCCAAATATTTTAATTTCTCTCGCTGGATTAATTTTTACGTTATTTTAGATAATTAGGTTTAACTTTGGGAAATAATTTCCTAGAAAGCTGAAAGAAATGTATAATATTTTTTCTAAATTTATTGATGGACCATTCTTTAAGTTTTTCTCAATGTTTTTAGATCTCAGTTTTCAATTTAAACCAGTTGGTTATCATCGCTTAAAAATTTGAAAGTGTCGTCAGCAAAACTTGTGATGAAACAGTTTGTTCAGGTAGGTAGATGATGAACAAGAAGGCCCTAGCACTGTTCCTTCAGGGACTCCACAAATAACCATTTGTTCATCACTTTCGTATTTGTTCACTTTTATTTTTTGTTTCCGATTTTGTGAAAAAATATTGGTATTGATTTTGGCGAAAGGAAATAAAAAGCATGTAGTAATAAAAATTAGCCACTGGGGACAACCGCACGCAGTAAAAAGTATCACATGGCGAAATGCAAAATCATAAAATTTATTATAATCTGAGAGCCAGTGGCCGGCAGACTATATGTATTTCACCAAAGATGAAACTTCTCCCAGTGACTCTCCTATACTAGGTAGCTATGACGTCACCCAGGTAAGACAAGTATAAAAGTTGAATCAAGTTCAAAAGTATATTAACAAAGCTACCGTTTGAATTCATTATAAACTATAACTATTATTGTTGAAGAGTGCAATGGCAGACGGGCAGACTCAATTTATATTACCTTGAACCAAAAAATATTAATCTAAACCTGATAGTCCAATAGCCCCAGCCAAAAAAGTGGGTTCTAAAAAAATGTACGGGAACAGGTATTTTTTTTTTGAATATACTCAGGGGTGTCCCCTGAATGTAAATCCAAGTTGGCGTCATGGGGGGGGGGCTTCACTCCAGCCGCAATTTCGAAAAACACGTTTTATTAAATATCTCGCGAACCGCGCATCGTACGACAAAAACTGTGATGATTATTATTGTAGATAATAATATTTGCCATCTTTTTTATCCGGAACTTTTTTTTTGTATAACGCATAGGTTTTCAATTATAGCGCTCCAAACGTTTTTCAATAGGGTTTTTGCTAAATATTTAGTTGATGGTCAATGATAAATAAAAAATGGTGGTAACTGAATTGTAGAGCATGAAATTTTCTATAAATTTCATTCCAACTTTCTCCCGTAGCATCTATAGTTGAGGAGCTCTTACGCTGTAAATGAGATTATAATGCTGTATATTCATCATGCGCTAGGGTCGTTCCCTCGCCTGTTTGTGACTTAGCGTTAAACGTACTGGCCACAGGGCTACAAGCATGCGCAGTAACTACATGTGGCCAGATATGAAGAAAATTGTATATATTTTTCGAATTGTGTGTTCTTTTCAATATATTATGCTGCGTCTAGTTTTCTCTCGTTCGGAGGCAGTAGAGACAGATTCACAAGGCCACGAGTGTCTTCCTTCGATATCGAAAAAAAATAAGACTCGTCCCGTGAAATAATGCCACTTTTTATATTATAACAAATGTCTGAGTCCGTTTTTTTGGAGTAACATTCGTAAAATCCTTTTTTTTAGTGATTTCGACAACAATTTTAGGCAAAGAAAATAAAGTGCAGACGAATATACACAGTATTTTACAAAATTTGCATCAATTGAAACGGGTTAGCGATTTTTCGAAAAACTCAGATTCTCGTTAAATTTGAAAAAATAAAAAATTAAAATTGAATACCAACCTTCATATCCTTCTATTAAAAAAACATTTCAATAAATATTATAATATACCATACAAAACAATACTGTACATTATAAAATAGCATAATACAAGCATAACGTTAATTAATAATAATAATATTGAGAATAACAATAACAATTCTTACGATGTAGTTGTGTTTTTTGCTATATTGACAATCTTTTATATGATGATACATAGGTACTGTGATGATACCGTTTTACAAGTTTTTATACCTGTCTTACCTGAGTGACGTCATAGCTACCTTCGCAGGGCTAAGTGACTCCTCTGTCCTATCCTATGTATGCCAAGTATAGGAGATTTACTATGAGAAATTCAATATTTGGTGAAATACATACAGTCTGTCGGCAACTGGCTCTTGGACTATTAAGTATGGCAGTTTTAGCTGACCTGCCCGCCCGCAAATTCTCTACTACCATATTCTGCAAAATATTTTAAGCCGCTTAATAATACACACAATATTGACTTCTACTGCACCTTTGGGACTATAATATCGGAGCGAACGGGGCAATATGCTCTACTTTATCGATTTTCTTGTGAATACAGCGAACTCAGACAAAAGAGTTTTCGCAATGACAAAAGAGTACATCAAATTTTTGGTCCGATTATTTCGTCAATAAGATAAGACGGAATTGCAAACTCGAAACTAGTTTTTCTCACTTATCGAGAAGCTGTCTGTAACAAAATAATAGCAATTTTGTTCATCAGTTTATTTTCAAGTATACACAAAAATTTATAGTTCTCACCACTATCGTTAGTATTATTAAAACTGCTGTCACTGTGGCTTTCTGTTTAATTAGCGGATAAACTATGCCAGTTCTATAGCGGAAGTGGCCGTAGTGGCCCTATTTGTGATCAATTTGGTATCCGACAAACTTCATCGAGAAGAAAATGTCACGTAAACTGATTTATAGAATCTCCATATTCACACAGATTAATATGCAGTGAATACAGAAACCGAGAATTTGGAGTAGTAGTTTGCATAGGATTAAAGCGAATACGTTACAGATTGAAATCCATTCAATAAGCGATCTCTCAACAATTTCCATTGGTAGGGAGAAGTTTGAGATACTGGTTCTCCTTTGTTTTATTACTACATATTATGAAACAAAGTCCTCCCCGTCTGTCTGTCTGTCTGCGATAAGCTCAAAAATTACGACACCGATTTTCATATTGTTTTGGGAATGTCTTAGTATATATAGTTTGTTGGGTTTTTGTAGACAATGGCTAAAATATAACTATATTTTTTGCTGTTTAGTGGGTAAGGAATAGTAGTTTGTACAACGATTGCGCAAAGCGTCAATTTTTCCACGAGCGCAGAATTTTGTGGCACGAGCCGTGAGGCGAGTGGAAAAAGTGATTTGCGTACAAGTTGTATACAGTATTTTTTCCACAACCACATTTATTAATGAAAGAAATACAGTAATTATTTATTATTTATTTAAACTTTGAACAGAAAGAACTTACAATATGGAAATAAATAGAAAAGTCAGTTGAATGTATAATTAAATGGATAATGAAATAAATAGTTCACTTACTTTTGGATTAAATTTGAAAATTGTAAGAAGTTGATTAGGATGAATTGTCAAAAAAAGTTGACAGGTCATAGGTAGCTTTGTTTGACATTTCGGTACGGAGAAGTGCCATAGCGTGTACTTTTCGCATTACTTTTGCAACGGTCATCAAAAGAATTTAGAAAAGGCTCGCTTTGCGTATAAAAATTTGTGTGGAAAGGCGTGTTTTGCATACGGTTGTAGGAAGACTATTTTTTCATAGTACCTCCAATATTTTCCAGCACATAATTCTATATTCGAAGTGATCCACTACAAGTTTTCTTTTATAAACTTGAAAATGGTGGAATTTCTCCATGGTACCGACCTGAAGTTACTATTAAATTATTGTAAAATAATTCTCAAATTTTAAGTGAAGCTCTGTCATATACGATAAACATCTGGTGGTTGCAGGATTATTGCATTCTAATATTCTATATACTTTTTCAAACAAACCATATATCTATTTTAATACTTTGAAATATTGGCTATAATAATGCAGTAATGTAAGAGTTATTCACACAAATACGGTATTGATCCTTATCACTTGAAATATTATGTTACAGGCTTTGAGCATTCCATGCACATTATTTTACTCTTTTACATCATATAATTCGAATGAATATCTCAGGAGAAATCGCAAGAAAATTACAGGCACGAGAATAAAATCAAGCGCCTCGCTTCGCTTGATGCAATCGCCAACCCTCCCATGATACCCTAAAAACTGCCTTTCCTATTTAAACGGCTACAATTGCCCGTGAAAACAAAGTTTTGAATAACAATTAATAAAGCGCAGGGTCAAACATTAAATGTTGCGGGAGTTGACTTAATGCACTGCAATTGTCACTGGCAATTGTATATTGCCCTATCACGTGTTACTCCGAAACAAAATTTGTTCGTTCTCACACGTGATCAGGTTATTGATGACGTATACAAAGAAATATCATGGTTTTTTTTTCAAATAACTCACTCAGAAACCAACGAAGAGCTCAGAAGGTGAATCGGAAGGGATAACGACAAAGAAAATTGAAAGATGTTACTTTAGGTACACTAAAGAATGTATGATGTATGATCTCAGTTCAATGAGGGGTTCTGTAGAGTGGGGAGGGTGAGTGTGTAGGCTCACAGCACTTAGGCCACATGTGACCCATTGTACATCCTCCCGAGGAGTTGTCCTCCTAGGTCATTGTCCATCCTGTCCTTCTCAGGAAGGTGGACAGGTCACTGGGAGACATCTCCTTTATATCGGCAGGTGTAGGCCAAGACTCACCGAAGACACTCTCTTATTGTCGATAACTCCGGACAGTCGCATAAGACATGCCTGACAGTTTCATCTTCCTTTTCACACATCCTGCATAGAGGTGTGTCCACTAGCCCCATAGTATGGAGGTGTTTCCTTAGTTGACAGTGACCAGTCAGAAATCCTACTGTTAAACGTAGGTTTTTCCTGGTCATCGCCAAATATTTCTTCGGCGCCAGCTTTCCAGGGTCGCCCAGGGCCATCCTGGAAGGCTGGATTCCATCCCATCTCTTAAGGGATTGAGCATGGGTGTAACGTTTGGCTAGTTCCGCAATTGTCGAAGTCGTTAGGCCGTAGGTGTCACTGGGTCCTAGAATTTTTAGTCCAGCGGCTTCCCTGGCTAAAGAATCAGCAGTGCGATTTCCTTTACTCCTGTCGTGCCCTTTATCCCACCTCAGGATAATATTGTTATCTGCCGAGGCGTCAGCTAAATCTTGGTGGCACTCTAGTACTAGCCTCGATATAACACGTTGTCTGTTCAAGGCTAATAGGGCTTGTCTACTATCAGTGGAGATTGTTATGTTTCTGACAGAAATTCCTCTTCTGGTTAGTTCTTTTGTGGCAATTGAGATACCAGCCAGTTCTGTTTGAACCACGCTGGTATTGTTTCCCATTCCCCACTTAATCTTTAGGCCTAGTGCTCTCGAGTAAACTCCACATCCTGAGCCTTCTTTCATTTTTTAACCATCTGTATAAATGCGTATTGCATTTGCAGCATCTGGCTCTGTGTTCTGTTTTATTTGAATTTTGTGGGGTTTGTGAAACAAAAACCTGGGTTCAATTGCATCGTTGGCTGCCTGCAACAGAGGTAGCGCAGTGAGCGCTTCCTGCCATAGGCTCAACCTCAATTGGCCCACTCCTACTTCGGGGTTTACACCAGCCGTGCGCAATCGTACCATGGCCATTAACGCAACCTACTTGACGTGCAGGTCCAGAGGGGTCAGACCAGTAATTATTTCCATTGCTGCGGTTGGTGTTGTTCTCATGGCTCCTGTGATGTTCAGATAAGCCATTCGCTGTATTTGATACAATTTTTGGATGGCCGTTGCTTGTAGAACTTTCGGTCCCCATGCAATTGCTCCATACGTTAACATGGGTCTTATTATTGCAGTGTAGATCCACGTGACCACACGGGGTGACAGACCCCATGTGCGTCCCACTGTCCTCCGACACTGCTCATAAGCCACATATGTTCTTTTTACTCTGCTGTGTAGATGAGAGTTCCATGTTAGTTTCCTGTCGAGGGTAATACCAAGGTATTTCACCTCTTCCGAAAAGTTTAGTTTGCTTTTGAAGATTTCGGGAGGTTTCAAACCCGATAAACTTCTTTTCCTGGTGAAAAGGACCATCTCAGTCTTTCTGGTATTGATCGACAGTGAGTGTTCCTTACACCATTTTTCAATTAATTTAAGCCCATCCTGCGCTCTGTCGCACAGTGTGTTCACAAATTTTCCAGTCTGCAAGATAACTATGTCATCTGCTTATGCAATTGTGTAGAATCCATTGTTGTTGAGGTGATTAATTAGGGTGTCTAGGACTTATCACTTATCACCCCTTCCACAGAAGGAGTGATAAGACTCCTCCTTGTGGACATCCCCTCATGACCAGTCCTCTTACTGTGATGTCTTCCACATTGATACTTATTGCTCTACTAGAGAGCATCTTGAGTATCCATTCTCCTACTCCCAGAGGTACATTCCTGGAGTTGAGTTGTTGGGTAATTGTTGGAAAGGTTGTTTAATCAAACGCTCTCTCGATATCTATGAATATACCCAGGGTGGATTCTTTGTTGTCCAATGATCTTTCGATGCTGCCAACCACGTGGTGAAGGGCCGAATCAGTGGACCTTCCCGGAGTATATGCATGCTGATTTGGATGAAGTAAGTTGTGAACTAGCACTTCATCTCTTATATACCGCTCGCATAACCTCTTCATTGTTTTTAAAAAGAACGATGTGAGACTAATTGGTCGGAATGCTTTTGGTAAGGTGTAGTCCATCCTACCTGGTTTGGGTATAAATACCACTCGTACTTATCTCCACTTACTGGGAATAAACCTCAGAGCTAAAGAGGCTCTGAAAATTCCAACCAGGTGCGGCATAAGAATATCCATTCCCCATTGATGTAGGGCTGGTCTTATTCCGTCAGGTCCTGGTGACTTGAAGGGGGAGAAGCCCGATATGGCCCACCTTATCTTGTCCTCATCAATTACTGCACTAGCAGATTGCCAGTCGTATTGTGAGGGTGTTGTTGGTACTTCTGTCCAGTTTGACGTTCCAGGAAAGACAGAACCTGCGGGGTTGAGCACATTGTTCCTGTGCCGGAGATGAAGATGAAGCTACGCTTATTTGTGTATTTGGATGAGGTGCAATTTTTTATGTACGAATTTCACCAATCCTCTTCTGTTTTGTGCAAATAACGCTGCCTGTTTACAGCTATTCCTCTATTTATTTAAAAATATCGAAACTACATTATTCATGCAACAAAAAGGTATGCCTATCATAAGTATCATTTTTGGGCTAATAAATGAAATAGAAATTATGAAGGGGGGGGGTTTAAAAATGAGAATATCTCGAAAACCAGTAACTTTTAAGATGATAAGTATACATTTTTGTCGAAAAAATAATGTAGTTTCAATATTTTCCAATAAAAAGAGCGATACCGTTAACGACAAATAAGTTAATCGCAGAGTTACACCAACAGCATAGATTTTATGGCGACCTCTGGAAAATATATCGAAATGTATAAATTATGATTTTCCATGCCCTAAAGCTCCTATTTTCCAATTTTCACGTTCGTATATCCAAAATCTTCCAATTTACTGAGAAAAAATATTTTTGACATTTCAACTTTGCCAACCTGTATCTTTCTTATCATCAATATTTTATTGAAGGAAGTTGCGTCAGATTGTGATATTTTCAGGAATCTTCCATTCCACTCTGGATCATTACTTACGGACCACCGTTTTGTCAAGACCCAAGATTCACATCCAAATGTTATTATTGGTCGATACCTATAGCGTTTTAAAAAACTTTATTTTCGTCTGATTTAGAATTTTCCTTCCACTTTTAAATTTAATGTTCACTGCATGTTGAAGGTAGGTAGTTTTTTTTCAGGATTCAATTCTAATATCGGCATCTTGTGTCTCTCTTCCATCCAATGTTCTCCTTGAATATTAAGAATAATCTGCTTGTTCCAAGTTTTCTCTGTCCTCTCCTACTTTTGTTTCATTCTTGTTCACCTTCTTGCCATGTTTCCTACATTTAATAAGTATTAGCAAGTCTTCTTCACTCGCAGCCAGTAATACACTATTTGCTAATGAGCATGTTAATGGCTAACATTTCTTATCATTTCGCCCATGAATTTTATAAACAGAAACGGACTCAAGCTGCTTCCTCACCGTAGCAATGTATTTATAGGGACTATTCGTGATATCATATTATTGTTTTCCATAATTGTGTTTCCATTGTCCTCATAAATTATTTGTGTTAATTTCATAATTTCACCAATCATTCTGCTACCCGTAAGTATATTTCACAATTTATGTCTTGGAACTTCATCAAAAGCTTTCTCTTAGTCCAGGTGCTTCTTCGGAGACAAATATAAATGTACAATAAAAGGTTGGATTATCATATCACTATTGGAATATCAGGGCTTTTGACAAACTTGGCAGGATTATTATTATTATTATTAGCATAGAAATAAGGGCTGAGGTAAGAACCTATGAAGCCCATGATCTGAGAGCATAAATAAGTGCTTAAACGCCTATAAACATAATAAATGACAAATTAATAATAATTAACAGAATCGTAGTTTTCAAGAATAACCGCAACAACTATACAGCGAAAAAAGATATAATAATATGGTTTTAAATGAAACTAATTGTTTTTAAATGACTCCACAGTATATTTGTAAAAATCTGTAAATTGCAAGTAAATTGACAATTGTTTCGATATAAATATCATCATCAGAATGACAGAAGTTACTTTTGACATGATGTATACTTGATATATATTTGGCTAGTCCAAATAGTGCCCTATCTAGTGATTGACTTAATATATATGAATAGAAAAAAGAAGAAGATTTTACAAATAGTAGCTTTGATATTATTAGCCCTATGGGGATATTCTGGATATCTTTGTCCCATTTAAGATCAGTATAACTGTGCAATGATATAGGAAACCAGGAAAACTATATCTGCTGATCTTTACAATTATTACTTAAGAAGACAGTTTAATAATGGAGAACTTCCTAGATTCAGCTGTTCATTGAGGACTTCATATTGTGGGTCTGTTAAGTGTCTTCTAATTTCTAATTCTTCTAGGAAGTCCAGTTCTTGCTTCTTATCACAAACATGTAGTATTTCTGGTTCTGTGTTAGGTGTTACTGAATGTTTAGTGTCAAGTAGGTGTTTTGCATAATGTGATTTATCTGGTTGTTTTAATCTGTATGCTCGTAAGTGTTCATTGTACCTAATTTCAAAATTACGACTGGTTTGACCAAGATAGACAGCATTACAATCCGGACATTTAAGTTTGTATATCCCAGATTTTCTTAATGGGGTTATTTTTGTTTTTACATTTAGCAAATTTCTACCTACATTGTTTTCTGTTTTAAAAGAAATTGTTGTATTTGTTGCTGAAGATATTATCTTTGAAATATTATTGGAAATATTACCAGCATAAGTGATGGTTTTGTAATTTGTTACTTCTTTAGTTTGTTTCGGAAATATTAGTTGTAACGCCATCTTTTTCTCTTTTTTATTAAGTAATTTATTTATTAAATGTAAAGGATAACCATTGGATGTGGCTATTTGTTTAATTGTATTAATTTCTCTATCAAAATTAAATTTGTTCATAGGAACCGAAAATGCTCTATGAATCATCGAATTGTATGCTGCTAGTTTATGTGACATGGGGTGGTTGGAATCATATGGTATAGTCACATCAGTATGTGTTGGTTTTCTGTAAATTGAAAAGTCAAGATATAATAACACAAATTCAGATAAATAATAGATGCAACAATGCGCACTATTAACTATTAAATCTATCAATCCTGCTCTCAAATGCGTTAACTGATGGTGCGTCAACAACATCATCAGGAAGATTGTTCCAGACATCAAACACTCTGTTTGGTAAAAAGTGCTGTCTCACTCGGGATCTAAGGGACTCCTTCTTAAGTTTAAATGGGTGTGTATGTCGTTTTGGAGGGTGAGATGGTCTCTTAAAGGGTTAGCAAATATATTTGTGTCATCGGCATAAAAAGAAACTGAGTTTGAGACCAATATTTGAAGATCGCTTGCGTAAACAACAAACAGCAATGGGCCAAGGACGGAGCCCTGTGGAACACCACTAGAAACTGGCCTGTCATTGGAGAACTCTCGGCCGACTCTGACATTAAAAATCCTGTCCGATAAAAAATTGGAGATCCATAAATTCAGGCTACCCCGTATGCCAAAGTGATCTAATTTATATAAAAGTCTTCTTTTTGGGACTTTGTCGAATGCCTTGGAGAAGTCTTAATAAATTACGTCGATCGGATCTTTGTTGTCTAAAGCTTTTATCCAGTCATTAACACAGTAAAGAAGATTGGACATGGTAGAGCGACCTGGAACAAAACCATGTTGGTGAAGAGGTATGACATTTTGTTGAAGAAGGAACTTAGACATGGCCTCACTAATAATAGATTCCATAATTTTACGAACAATAGGTACCAGGCTTACTGGTCGGTAATTGCTTGGAGGAGTAACTGACGCCGATTTCCAGATTGGTGGAATAGAACATTGCGTGGAAAAGGCATTCATGATGATTGAAAGTGGATAGGAAATTGATTCTGCACATTTTTTAAGAAACATTGCTTGCAAACCATCAAGACCAGGAGAAGTGTTCGTCTTGATATTTAATATTTTTTCTTTAATTTGCTGGGGTGAAAATTCAATATTACTAGGGGATTCTAAGACACGAGCACCAACTATTGGAGGCAAAGTGTCATCAATTGGTTCAGAAGTAAAAGCCTCAGAAAAAC
>CAJUYH010005254.1:0-23950 GCA_910591685.1 Galerucella tenella
ATTGTGAAGATTATAATTAATGGTTGAAGAAAACAAAATAATTTATTTCTTGGGTATGGGTGAATAAATTAAACAAATATCGTCTAATTTCATTCGACGTTATGCTCCTTGGGAGCTTTCTCAAAAAACCTATTTTACAAAACAGTGACCGTTTTACGATACACAAACAACTACTCTCCGGGCGATATATATGCCCCGAGAATATTTGTTTAATTTATCAACCTATACCCAAGAAAATAATTTAAATAAATTATATAAAGTGTGTCCACATAAGTTCCCATATAGGATATGGGAAACTTTTATTATTAACTTTGCGGGGAAATATTGTTCTTTTTAAAAAGTTCTGCATGGTCTAAAAATCCTAAGACGCGAAATGACGAAAGTCGCATATACAAGTTATATCATCAGAAAATAATTACCCAATAATTAAATATGAAAATACTGCAACGCAGGAGCTCGAAAACTTGAAGGTTATTAAAATTTTGATTAACAAAAGACTAGTTTTTTTGATAACAATTTTCGATTTGATCAAGAATAAAATTATTTTACTATATTGGGTAAAATTATTATTTTTTAATATATATTGTATATGAAATGGAAGTTTAGACAGATAATGGTTGCATCTTGTGATTTAGACCATGCTGTAATTTTCATAAAGAATAACTTTTTTTCGTATATTTGATAATAAAAAAGTTTCCCATTTATGCGACCTAAAGTGGACAAACTGTATATAAACACTCGAAAGCTCGGAATAAACTCCTAAAAGAGTTCATTCTGATATTATTGCCACATCCCGACAAAATTTGTCTAAATACACGCTTATATTTCTTATGAACATAGACTCCGTTTCACATAACTAGAACTTGCAGTCGTATGCGCGAAGAAGCTGCACATAACAATATCTGAACAGCCTTAGGCTTTGACCGATATTGATGTTCAGGTATTGTTATGTGCAGCTTCTTCGCGCATACGACTGCAACATCTAGACTTCTAGTGGGTTCTTCTTATGTGAAACGGAGTCTACTTTCGTTCTACCTATCTTTTCCGGCCACGTGATCCCAACACTTTTTTTATTTACATGTAATAATCGGTATATTATTACGCTTCTGGATAAACACTTGAAAATAAATTATTTAATCCGAAACCGGAAAATAAGAGACGTTAATTCTCATGGAAAATCGATAAATGAATGCGTTAAGCCCGGTTCTGACGGTACAATTAATCAAGGAAATTCAGTTGTAGCAACTTCTCGCCGCAACGGCAACACGTCTCCTTTCAAAGTTGCATGAGCCTTCACACTATATGTTCATACTACTGTAGCAAATTTTTAGTTCAATATCGTATTGTTGCCAATATTCAAATTAGTCACCACATTTTTAAAATATAAGTTGACATAACCCAACTTGTTATTCAGTTTCTATCCCAATCCTGACCCATTCTTATTTATTTAATTTTAAGTATTTTGCAACAATCCAAAAAAGCAATTTTTTTTTTAGGAAAACAAAGAACATAAAAACACAATATCAGATAACCTCGTAACTGTCACTTCAGTTAATCACACTAGAAGTTTTAGGTTTGTATAAAAAGTCACTAAAAAATTTACCAAGTTGCCGCAACTTGTGGCATAAAATTAGAACCAGCTCTATTTGGGTGCAACTCGATTGCGTCGGTCAGTTGCATGGAAGGAACACCTGTCAGAACCGGGCTTTAGCTATATTGCAGAGCGCATTAAGGATCCTGTCCTGTTTTTACCGCTTAATCCCCGTTTAAACCCCGGGACCACCGAAGCATTGGGGATCCCCGTGATACAGAAAAAAATGTCATGGAAGAGAAAAACTAAAAGAAATAAATAACTTTATTTAATTGTTGCTTTAAGTGGGATCTATGAACGGAAAGGAGAGTAAAAACGGAAGTCTTTTTATAACGTATATAAGCAACGGTTTCGACTGTTTATGGCTTCCAAATTTCATACTTGACATGTGGATCATTTTTTAGATATGCGATATGTCAAAATGACGTGGGTCACCCGGTATACCTATCTATATATTACAATAATAAATGAGTTTAAATATTCAATATATTAACATTCAATAACGTTTTTGGCATATTTAAATAGTACATTGATACTGCAGAGTTTAAGGAATATAATAACATACTTTTTAAGTATTGTACCATTTCTGGACAAATTTTTCTCTGCTACTGTTTCCAATATTTTCACAATTCCATCAGGAATTTGAACAACAGAAGTGTAAAATAAATATTACATATTTGATCTATATATCTAGATAATAAAAAAACTGATTTACGATTCTTTTATACCACAATAAGTTAGTTATAATTTAAAAAATCAAGCTCACATACTACACAATAATAATAAATAGTTTGCATTAAAGCATAAGTTTCTACATAAATATATAAAATGTTACAATAGCACCGATGTACGCTTCTATCATTTTTGGCGGTATAAGTACAGAATGAGTTTTATATTGTGTGTCCTAGTTTTGTACCAAATAAAACAAAATTAATTTTTTTTATTCCAAATCGCTATGAAATAAACTAAATATGAGATAACTAGTGAATAAATAATTGCCTTTGTACAATTTTAATTTAATTTTATAATATGATATTCGTCATTAATATGGCAATAAATATTAAAAAATATTAAGTAAAGGATCAGCCCATAAAAATTATCGATGAATGTAGTAACCCAGAATATGCTATCAACAATATTCTCATCACAGTATTTTATAGAAAATATCGAGGTCGAGTTGTCTCTGGAGATCAGCACTTTGTTATAACGTGTAATGTTCCCTGCCATCACAATAATTAAATTGTTATTAAAAGTTTTTTACTCTTGTTGAAATGAAATATATATTATTTATCATTAATTTTTGGATTTCAGAAAATGTTGGAATTGAAGAAAGTACCTATTATCTGAATCTGAATACTTAGGCATGATGACAGTCACTAAAAATAACTGAAATAATTGTATAGATTAGGTACAAATATTCTAAAGCGATCACTTATTTTTATATTACAATTGTGATTATATTTATTTTAGTAAAAATATAAATACAAAATATCACAATCCGCCATCTTATCTAAAACACCGATCACAAACGTGTGACGTCAATCTTTTGTATACCGTTCGATCTTTTATCGCAAATTAGTAATAAAAATAAATTTTTCGTTTTCAAACTGTGAACTATTTGAAGTATTTATAGATGTGTAATGACATAGCGACGCCATAACTATTCTAGTGTTTTGGTGCGAAATTTGAATGTTTGCAAACATCGTGGAGCTTTTTTTCAAAATCAGTCATCATGCCTATTGAATGGGAGACAACTCGGACATGACCCTTTTCGAAAACAGGCAACAACGTCCAATTCGTGAGACCGTAGATATTCATGATGATCAAGTAAAACTTCGGATAGAATGTGAAAAAATAACAATTTGCATATTATTAGCTTCCCATCAGAAGCTCTAGCATTCACAAGGCACTTTAAAGTAAACTTCTACCTTATAACACAAGTCGCTACTATTGAGCACAAACTCACAATCAAGTAATTACATATTTTTTGGAAATCTACTTTGAGCAAACATATGGGCTTTAGTTTTAATGAATTTAAAAGTGATTTGTTCAAAATTGTCGGCGATTACTACTGAGAGAGGAGATCTCATTGAGACTCCCTTCACAAGTTTCACATTGGTTTGGAAGGTGAAGTATGTATTATGGTAGAAACAGACCAAGCAAACATTGTTGAGCAATAGTGGAACAACAGGTAGGCAACTGTTGGCTAACTTGTTTCCGTGGGGAGAAAACATTTTCAAAAAATTTTAGGCAACATCGACCAGCCTGCTTTCTCCGGTGTTTGTCCAGTGTTCGTTCAGGCAGGCACCATGAGCGACGAAGAAGATGCTCTATTCGCGTGGTGTGCACAGCTGCACTTGTGCAACTGTTGCGCAATACGTACATACTGTGTAAACTTGTGTGTGGAGTGTTGTTCCACCGTTGCACAACAATGTTTGCTTGGTCTGTTCCCACCTTTAGACATATACGTATGATAAGGGAGATAGTAACAGTTTGATATTTTACTTCAAATATGGCTGATCTCTTGGTGATGGATTGTCGGAGAAGATGTACGTTCGTCCACAACAGAAATATAAGATATATTACTATACCGGTTTCACAAATAACATTTGTATCGTTAGGAGAAAATCATATCAATTTTCAGCTAAATGAATAAGTATCTATATAGAAACAGGTCGATTTTTGATTTTTATTTATAATGTTTTTTTAAAGAATAATCTATTATACGGGATGCATTGAGTGATGCACCAACACCAGTTTTATCGAATAAAACCCCTTTTTCCAATCTTTGGATTTCCCTTGCTGAGCTGAATCCAAAAATATATCACAAATGGGTATAGGGTAGACAAATTGGCAAAAGTTTTTTGTTTCAGTTACCTTATTTATTTATTTGTGAAGCATTATTCATTATTATTAACTATGTTATGATTGTTAAGACTGCCTTCACTTGAAAATTTTGCTTAACTTTATTTGAGCTTAAATTAAAAAAAAAACTTGCTTAAATGCACCTTAATAGTTGGCGCATTGAAGTATAGTATGTAAGCGTTAACAAAACATGTGTGACTTAATCAATTTAAAATTATACAATGACCGTTTACTTTATACATTTTTTGTATGTTAATGTGGATTTTCAAGTACCTATATGGCTTAAGTATTTTTTTTAATACGCTTCGTACCTTAGTTTTTTATGAAGCAGAAATGTTTTATTAGGACATCTCTTAAGTATTTAAAATCATTGTTTCTTGTTGCAACACCCTGTAAAATATATTGAGTACGGTTATAATTATAACAATTGGGAAATGTCCTATTTACAAAAATTACACTTGATATTATATTATATCTTACATGAATATCCGCCGAAGATCGGTAGGAGCCGTGATCATACTACACTGGGGACATACTTTCTTGCTACCCTGTAAAACAAATACATATTCCTCAGTAAATTTGAAGTTAGTGCCAGATGGAGTCTACTGTTATCGCCAGCTTAAATTCTCACTAGATACATCCTAATTTAGTGACAAAAAAGAAACTCTGGCAACGCAGTCAAAGTCAAACTTTTTCCAGTCCAGCTGTTATGTTTTTTTAAGCAACTGCATAAGAACTCATAACATAAACAGACAATAAAAGTGCATTTTATGACAATATTTAATTTACAATTAATACTTCTTAGTTATTTTTGTTAGTTTTAGTTAAAATAAAATAACGCATATTCATGGCTTTTGCACTATACGTGGGAGAACTTTGGCGGTATAGATAAACCGAAATTTGAAAAAAATCTGCACATTTTATCTAAATTGAGAATTCTGCAGCTGTAACACTACTACTTAGACCAATACTAACATCTTTCACAATCTGATTAAAGCAGTTCGCTTTTGGACTCCAAAAATATAATTTTGTTATTTTGTGTGACAGATAGTGAAAAATATTGGTGTTGATATCAGTGTTTTTGTAATATGCTAGTTCTATAGTAAACTAACCAGGGTATGTAGCCAACATTCTTCACAATGTACATGCCAGCAAACAGTCGAGATAACAGGTTTCTTGTAATGTTCCTGTAAAATAGAAATAATCATAAAATTGAAATTGAATTTCAGCAAATTTTGTCTAAATTGTGAGCATCGCGAGGATATAACAATTAGTATTGCTAATAACAATTCTTCATCTGTGTTAAAGAGATATTCTATATTTTACTGAAATAAATAAAATCACAATTGTAATGTAAAATGAAAATGAAAAGTGATTGCTTTAGAATATTTCTAATTTACACCATTATTTCACATGATTATTTCAGTTATTCTTTGTGACTGTCGTCAAGCCTATTATCAGGTGCAGAAAATTTGGTTCAAACCAATGTGTGCGATTCGTAGTTATGCTGATGAGCCTACGAGGTGGGATACACCATTGTTTAAAATTCAGTTTGCATAAAGTTCACCCCAGCATTTATAAATTTTGGTCAATATATTCCTAGTGAAAAATGTGACGGAGCAATTGAAAATACAAAAATGTTATCACCCAGAGACAGGGATTGCATAAGGTAAATTCGTAAGATTTAAGGAGGAGGGATGCGTCATTTGAAGTAGGTGATTAGTGTGGAAAAGCAATAAGGTCTTGTCTGACGCTTCAGAGATATTTTCCGCTAAATTATCACCTAAATATATTTTATACCGAGATGCAAATAAAGTGTCAAAACTAGTTTATGATCTCTTTAATAAAGACGGGTCCTCAGCTGGTTTGGTATATTCGTAATTTAAAGCCACACTTCGGCTTAAGCTCTAATATATCAGTTAATTTATGTTTTCATAACTTTTATGATATATTTGAAGTTATAGTAAATATAATTTTCAGTAGTTCACAGTTTGAACACAGTTTCCCCATCCTAATGTTGAGTCAATTTTCTTCGTTGTAAACTTTATCATAACAACTGTTGTCTAAATATGGGGGATTATCTGGGAAAAAATGTCTACGATCTGTGAACCGAATGAGCAATTTAAACGTTTGGAAACCCTAATTTCTGTGAACTTTTTCTATATTGGGTATATGATTATATTTTTTAGTGCACTAATGCGCATTTGCCCCAATTCTGGTTGAAATTTAACGAGTACTTAACGGACATTTAAAATGTGAATTTCATTGCACCACCCAACAACTGCTGATTATCTTCAGCCTAATCGGCGTTAACTTAGTCAGTGGAAGAAGTGGTGGTTACGCGACGATTAAGCAGTTTTAGGTATGTTTAATTTTTTACACATAGGTACATTCATTATTATCATTTTTTGACGTTTTCCCCCTTGTGTGTGTTGTGAATCTGTATCTGTAGAGTAGGGAGGGTGAGTGTAGGCTCACAGCACCTAGGCCACATGTGACCCATTGTACATCCTCTCGAGGAGTTGTCCTCCTAGGTCATCGTCCATCCTGTCCTTCCCTGGAAGGTGGACAGGTCACTGGGAGACATCTCCTTTATATCGGCAGGTGTAGGCCAAGACTCACCGAACACACACTCTCTTATTGACGATAACTCCGGACACTCGCATAAGACATGCCTGACAGTTTGATCTTCCTGTTCACAAATCCTGCATAGAGTGTGTCCACTAGCCCCTTAGTATGGAGGTGTTTCCTTAGTTGACAGTTGCCAGTCAGAAATCCTACTGTTAAACGTAGGTTTTTCCTGGTCATCTTCAAATATTTCTTCGGCGCCAGCTTCCCAGGATCGCCCAGGATGATCCTGGCAAGACTTCATCCTTTGATTCCATCCTATCTCTTAAGGAATTGAGCATGGGTGTAACGTTTGGCTAGTTCCGCAGTTGTCGAAGTCGTTAGGCCGTAGGTGTCACTTGATTCTTAAATTTTTAGTCCATAGCCGCTTCCCTGGCTAAAGAATCGGCTATGCGATTTCTTTTACCCCTGTCGTGTGCACTTTAACTCACCTCTGGATAATATTGTTATCTGCCGAGGCGTTAGCTAAATCTTGTTGGCACTCTAGTATTAGCCCCGATAAACACGTTGTCTGTTCAAGACTAAATGCCCTACTAATGTCTACTATTAGTGCAGATTGTTATGTTTTTGCCAAAAATTCCTTTTCTGGTTAGTTTTTTTGTGGCAATTGAGATACCAGCCGGTTCTGTCTGAACCACGCTGGTATTGTTTCCCATTCCCCACTTAATCCTTAGGCTTAGTGCTCTGGAGTAAACTCCACATCCTGAGCCTCCTTTCATTTTTGAGCCATCTGTATATATGCGTATTGAATTTGCAGCATCTGACTCTGTGTTCTTTTTTATTTGTATTTTGTATGGTTTATTAAACACAAACCTGGGTTTAATTGAATCATTGGCTGCCTGCAGCAGAGGTAGAGTGGTGTGGATATTTGATCAGAAAATATGGCGTTAGAATTTGTGAATAACATTGATGTAGGCGTACTAAAAGAGGAAGACGATCTAGATGTTTTTGAGTTTGTGGTAAACGGGATTTCGCGGCAGATATACGAAAGGAAGAACTACTTTGATTTGTTAGATGATGTCTAACTGTAGATGTTACATTAAATTCTGTCGCAATTTTGGACTTAACATTTGATTTATCTTGCCATGTGACAGCATCAGCTTTTTTGTTTTTCACTATATTTCCAATAATCGATAATAACTTCATTTTCTCGTCTCGAGAAAAATTTGGGACACGCAGTTTTTTGAGATTTAACTACTTTACTATCACTCATGGTATAGATAATTGAAAACACATCCACTATGACTAAAACCCACACACAAACAAATCACAAAAGCTGAGTTTAAACTGTGTCTTGTCACTTGTCAGTTTCAGTTGACAGATTCTCAATTCTCTAAACCATCGAAAAATTTTCCAAAACTCTACAAGACAGTCTCACAAAAATACATACATCGATCTGCAGAAGGCTGCAATTTTAAATACCCATTAAGGGCCGAGCAAGTGGAAAGAATAATGATAATAATAATACATCACTGAGACGTACAATATTCGAGTATTTCCTCAAGATTTGAATTTTTGTATTTGAGCTATTAGGAATTACTAAATAAATTTTTAGTAATGAATTAGGTCAAAACATGAATGATTTCTCGTTATCTATTTAAATACGTTCACAAGATAATCTTTTTCAATTTATTTTCGTGATTTTTCTAAATACGTTTGGACTGGCCTATGAATTAATTTAATTAAAAGGCTACAAATCTTACCAGACAAATTAAACATTTATATTCTTCAGGTTCCGTGCTACTAGCGAATTCACGACCTTCTGATTCTAATTGTCTAATTCTATTTCTCAGCTCTTCGATTATTTGCACCCTACTGCTCGGCTCTGCGTCTGACGTGCTAACGTTGCTGTCACATGGTTGACCACCACTTTCAACTTTTAACTCCACATCACCACTCGAATTTACTGTCGCTACCTGAAAATTAAAGTCAACAATTTGAATTATATATTCATCTCTTGTAAAAATATTTTACCGAAAACTTTGGGAACATTTGAATATCAACTTTTTTTGTTAATATTAATGAAATTAGCAATGTAAGGGGTTAAACTTTAAAATTTTGCTTCTCAGATAACTGTGTTTGTGAAGTTTTATCAAATATAAGATTTATGAACATCAAAAATCCATGCGCTAACTAATTTCACACACATTTGAAGTTCAAATGTGTTCATCATTTTACCTGTGACTGCACTCCGTCTTTATCTTTATTGTCATCAAACACTATATCACTTTCTGTGTATTGCGAAGGACCAAATGAACTTTCTTCTGGTTCATCACCATCCACTATAACGTCATCACTTTCATTGTCCACATATGTTCTACCCGTGCTTGTTGGTATCATGATACCACCAACCGATGAACATACTCTTCTTCTTTGGGAGTCCTGCCATTCTTCTACTTCAGAGTCGCCTTCAACGTCTACTGTTTCATCTTCCTCATTCATCGCATTCTGTAAGAGAAACAACTAGTTGAAATAACAAACGTCCTTCGACAATATAATATCAGAAATTATTAATGATGATATTAATGATTTTCACATATTTTCTACTGTGATTTCTATCAGCAATAGGCTTAGTAGTTTTAATTGTAATAACAACTTTCAACTAGGCTGGTCCCTCGACGTTTATACTGTCCAATACTTTGAAAACTGTTCACATTACAAGAATGAAATTTGGCAGCTATAAATTATATTGTAAAAAATACTGTTTCTGACCTCTATAGGTATTTCCAGTGAAAACATTATTGGTAGGTAAAAATTGTTATAGATGACGTTTTTCATATTTTTACTTTGTAGTGGGATCAATATGTTCGTATTTACCTTTCTGACACAACGTTCTACATGCATGTTTATTTCTTCTTGAGTTCTTTGTGGATGACCAGTACAAATTGGACACAGGTCATCAGTTTTTCTTTTACGAATTTTAATTCTGAGTCGCCCCTGCCTGTTGGTTTTAATTCTTTGAAAAGTCTGAAACAAAATTATTTAGGTGAATATCTTTATAGCTGAGTAGGTACACATGACTAAAAAGTCCATGAAAACATTGTTGTATTCTGTGTAAAATTTTTTTTTATTTATATATATGATACTAGAAACTTAAACAAATGTCTACAACACATTAACGCCACAATGATAAAATTACATCAAATTTAAAATTTTTTATTTAATTTTTTTTAAATTATCCCCTGATTGGGGTTAAGCTGTCTTCATAAAAAAAAAATTTAAATTTTATGTAATTTTATCATTGTGACGTTAATGTGTTGTAGACATTTGTTTAAGTTTCTTGTATCATATCTGACGAGTATGGCACTGAAGATGGCCTAACAGCCGAAAGCGCTTTGCAAGTTTAAATAAAACATTTTTTACACAGAATACAACAATGTTTTCATTGACAAAATTATTTGTTGATTTTATGTTTTTTTCAATGTTTCAAAGGTATAATTATTTCTACTTAAATCGCATAGATATTTTACGGCTTTCTTTAAAACAAGGTCGCTGTTGATCGTTTTTAATATTTATTAATTAGGAGGAATTACTAAGAAGTGCTAATTTCAAAGAATTATCAGGAGAAGTAAAATAAATGTGTTTTCACATACTCACACATATTTTCTACTTTTATGTTTTCAATAAATATTATTTCTGTAAGAAACATTTTAATACCTTTTAAATACGTATTTAATTGCGGCTGGCAAAATTTTTTTTTTGAAAAATGGCTTGGACTATCAAAGATCTTGGCCACCCCTGCTATAATATATTATTATTCTGAAGTACCTAATTCAAAACTTATTCTTATAAAATACTATGTTAAAATTCATTGATAAAATAAATAATAAAATAGAGCTGTACCTCCCACCGACCCTCAGGACCACTGTCACCAGGTAAAGCTGAATGTCTTCCTAGCTCAGGCCTATTTCTTTTTCTTGATGCCGCAATCACTGACCCACTTAATTTGTAGAGCCGTTCCAATTCGTGCATAAAATGAGTTTCTAAATCGCCCAACGAAATTGTTAAACCACAAACTGGACAGCTAGATGGATCTCTCTTTTTCTTCTTAACAAAATCTGAAACAAATAACGATATTGTATTGATAGTAAGAAATTCTTTAAATTCTTTTGATCTCCTATAGCCTTCTTTTTAAAAAAGAAAATGTTTCATAATTCCACAAAATATATTTTTTCCACTACTAGCTGTGAAGTTGACAATTATTGCTTCTGCTAGGTCAATAATAGACAAATAATAATAATAATAATGATTTTATTGCTTCTGAAACAATGTTACAGCAAGGTACAATATAATTCTAATTCTATATAAAAAAAGTATTTTTAAAATGGGAAAGGTTAAGCGAATCATAACAACTACACACAAAACATTATTCATTTAAGACAAATTGGCGTAATTTCAATATATTCCAAATGTATTCCGCAATTCTCCTAGCCTCAAAAATTGCAATTTTATGTAAGGCATGAAGCAGTGAGTTCACATTTTCAAGGCAAGGGATATTCCGTTTCATTGTTGTATAAATCGGACAATCAAACAGTAAGTGGAAAATAGTTTCCTTTTCATGAATATTACAAACAGTACCTACAATCCAATTCAGGGTCAATAATGTATCCAATACCATTTAATGTAAATTTAATTTTAAAATGGTTAGACATACGCAATTGAGCAAGAGTGCGGGTAACCTGGATGGGTAATTTTAAAGCCAGGTACGTGCTTGGTTCACAGGTGGTAGGAAAAGAAGAATACAAATACATGGAAGAATATCGAGACGCAACACTGACATCTGATACATGTAAATATGTTTAATATTTGGACAACAAATCTTTCCTCTGCGATATAAATGAAGGATGATTCAAATTGTTCCATACATGGCCACATTCAATATCAACAAAGAACTTTTTCAACTGAACTATCCAGTTATACTTCATATCTGTAGAGTTGACCAGACGCAGTTGTTGTTTAAAACAGAGCTTAGGATAGAGATGATTATCCATTGTTAGTATTTTGTGTATCCAGTTGAGAGACATTTTAAAAATATTAAATGCAAACTTTACTCTTCCAGTCTCTAAAAGGATTATAGCATCTGGTGTATTGATAGGAACTAAAAGAACTCTTTTCAGGAAATATAGCTGAACTCTTTCTAAAATATCCAAATACCTCACTCCCCAAACAGAAATACAATTAAACATGACACTGAGGGCGAGTGACTCCAAACAATTTGATTCTAGGTTGCCAAGTATCAATTTTTGTTTTAGCCATTATAGGTGAAAGAGAACCTATTGCCTGCTTACCTTTGTTGACACTTGATTGGGCCATTTCATTAAATAGACCTGATGAAGTGAAGACTACACCTACATATGAATATTTATTGGTTGTAGGAATAAATTGGTTGTTGAAATAAAAATCAAAGTTAGGTTTCCGGAAACCTCCTCTAGAAAATTGCATAATTTTTGTCTTCTGTAAATTCACAGTTAATTTATATAATAGACAAATTCAAATATTTTGAGAATTCAGGGATAGTAGTTCAACAGAAACTTGTGCAACATAATTTTGTATACCCATCAGGAGCTTGTCTTTATCATATTTGCTGCTTGAAATTACCTATCAAAATAAAATTATTTGAATAAAAATGCCATTAGTTTAAAATTCGCCCTCAACCAAAAATGTCTGATGACATAACGAGTACGTTCATAATATATCGAAAACTGACAGTGTATCTACTTGTCAGTCAGACGGGGTAAACGCTTCTCGAGGTGCGTTTGTGAATTATTTTCAATTTTTGACTTAAATTTGGATAGTAGTGGAAAAATTGTATATACACCATGGTGGTGAAGACATTTATAAACCTCGCACCTTATTTTGGTGCTCAGTCAATAATAATAGTCTTCACTACCTTGGTGTAAAATATACTATTTCGTTTACTTCGTAAAATTTTTCGTGGTTTAGAGCTAGATTAGTGTACACAAAATTATTCTTTAATGAGCCCTATTGATAGAAGATTTTTTATTAAAAAACTTTTTTGTGTAGTGCTGACTTCTCAGAGCAACTTTACAGAATACTTCTAGTCTTTGACTGAGACAAAGTTTTTGTTATATTATTCTACAAAACTATTAGTGTTAAAACATCCAAATAGAATTAAAATAAAATAAAAGCAGTGAATTTTTAGCCGACGATCTTCACTGTAGTATTCACATTCGTATTCCATTGTACCAAAAAGCCCAACAATGACAGCTCCAAACCTAATTTATTAACAATATCAAATATTAACGCGCTCGCTTTGCTCGCGTGTTAAAATATCTCGATTGTTAGTAGCCTTTATTAATACACTTGTTGGTTAAATATGGTTGTATCAAACAATCAAAATGTTAATGGCTAGCGTAAATAATACATGGAATTATTAACATTATTTATGTTTGTATCGACCGAATTAGCAATGGCGATTCTTCTTGGAAATTTGCCTCCATATATGGTTTGTCCAAGATTGCATCTCAATTTTGTATCTTGAGATAATATAATAAAACTTGTCCCAAAAAATGGACCCGTGTCTGGTAGGTAATCATAATTAATTAATAATCACTATAATCAGCTATTTTTTTTCTATTGCTTTGTAAACTGTTTTACAATTAAATGTCAAAATTTTCCTACTGTATGTTGATGTTGATAAGAAGTAATGTTATTTGAATATACAAATATTCACTAATGGATAGTAAAACAATTTGTAGGTTTTTACAAAACAACGTTTGAATCAATATATATAATTAAACTAATCTTATAAAAAATCAAAGAATATGAGACGCGAATTTCAAAAATCACATGTATTTCATATTATACTTCAAGAAGAAAATACAGTAATATTTATTTTATTCATTTGGATCCCCTACAAATACCAAACAAACGTGAATTTTTACCATCTACATATCTTCATACATATAGACCACCATTTATTCTTATGGAGGCCATTGAAAATTCGAGCAAATAAATATAAAACTGTGAGAATTTGGGGCAATATTTTAAGAAAAATTGTTCGTTTCCAGTGGTTCTTGGTGTGTCGACAGGGTATTATGAATTCAAATGAGCTGCGAGAATGGAATGTCGAATATTTTACAAGGGTTTAGTGAATGGGCCGCCACAATAAGTATGTGAACATGTGAGTGTGGCAAACAGTTATGATGTATTGGGATTAAATGGTCCGCACTCCATTGCTTTTCACAGACCTCTAGAAAATCGCTCACTTAACTCCTACAACTACCGGATAGAGCATGGTAGATCTTACAACTTTGTTCCGAGATATTTAATATATTTGCTTCAGGGTGATTATATTTGTTTACTCCTATATTCACCATTTTTTTATTGATGCATTCCAAAGTATTGTCTTTTGTAACAGAATTTAATTTGGCAAATAAATTAAATGATTTGTGCATGAACCCCTTAATGATTTTTCATTTCGGTCAAATTTGATGGAATTTTCAGAGACCATAGATTACATTATGTCGATCAATAATCCGTGATCAGTTTGTCCAAAAATGCCCCAGTTTTTATTTTAAGGTATTCCGAATTTGACAAGAAGCTGTAATCATTTCTCATCATTTCCTACATATCAAAAATATTAAGCGACTTTTTGTAATACGTATTTTATTTAATTTCTCATATCTTTTTTTCCCAGAATATAACTCTTTTTTCAGTTTGATAAAATTAGCGATTTAGGATCATGACTGCACCTGCAAATCTAGCGCTAGAGCTGTGGGAGCATGTGCCCATGTTACAGCTGTTTTTTTGGTATTGAGGATATTCTAGACACTAGGAAAATGTGAATTGCCTGTCTATATTGATGCTACAACATATCTTCAATGCACATCTTCAAATAATAGGTTTCTACTAATAATTTATTTTCTGTTGGGTGTTTTCATATATCATATAAAATTGAATATACCAAAATGTCTTATTTTAAGGTTATGACACGCGTTTTGTGCCATAGGTAAAAGAGATAGGTAAAAACATGATTGGATAAAACACATTTTTCTACAAAAAGAACTCTTGAACATTATATTTTTAAGTTTCATACCACCTTCGAATAATCATTGTGAGATGAGAGGATGACATCTTCGCGTCAACGTCAAAGTGCCGTATAAAAACTAGGGCATTTTTGAACATATTGACTACGGATTATTGATCAACAGAGTTCACTGTATGGTCTTTGAATATTTCATTAAATTTGACCGAAATGCAAAATCATTCAGTATTGGTGCAGGATCCTTTAAAAAGTGATTGCAATTACGGTTGTCTTTCATATTTCCATTTAGATTAATCAGTTCTGCAAACTCAATCGCCACTCAATATGTTGACTTTTTCTAAAAAGCCCTTTATTTCGTTATGTTATAAACATTTTATTCATTATATTTGTTCGAAAGTTATTTTACTAGTTACTCTTGTTTTTTTCGAAATGTAACATTATACGCTTTCACATCTAATCAATTTGAGAGATTTTTGTCATATTTTCTTAAATCACGTCAACCCTGTATACAATTGGGACACAATTAATCTAAAGTGTACTTCTGTATATGGGGTTTATCTAGCAGGAGAAAGCGAGAGATAGAGGTATCAGTCAGGGAAGCATCATTCATGGGATTAGCCAGGCTAACCTTGTTAATTGCTCGACTAGACCCATGCCCGTGTGTACCCCAAACGTAAATCAGCACAAGCTAAAAGGGGATGAAGTGGGCTTAAGTCATCACGAGCCACCGTTTGCTAAAATTTACACCCGGGATCGTAGTAGGCTGAAAAGCTAGTAGGGCTGAAAATATGCTGGCGTGTCTCATCTGATCACCTGAACGATATATACTTAAGATTAAAATCGGTTCCTATCTAGCACAATGATGAGTATTAAAGCGATCACATCTATTGGTTTCAAAGTGTTATTATTTTGACATTATACAGGTCCTTTTCCGTATTTTAATTATCTTTAATTAATCAAAGATAATATTCTAATCACGTCATTTGAAATTAGTTATTTTTATTATTCAAACAATACCTAATTTGTTTTTACAAACAAGCAAATTTAGTATATGGTTGGACGTTGCTATGAAACTGGTAGGCAGCTTTAAGGTCTATACTTATTTCAAAATTAGTTGTAAAATACAGGGTGTTCCGCAACTTGATATATAAAATAATCTGAAACACAATATTTTTACTTTGAAACTGTAATTTCAAAAATGGTTAAAATTTAAAAAATTTGCTTGCCCGAAAAACTCAGGGAAGTCGAGTTATAATTTTTACACTCAAAATTCATAACGATGGGATATATTATAATCAAAATGAAAATAGTCAAAGTTTGTATAATATTATAAGACAAAAATTCAGCACAGGAGACATCTGTCTGGTACATATTGTAAATGGGAACAATAAACAATATTATTTCAATTTGCATCAAGATGATTATAGCATTGATTTATTCCTTTGAGTGTTATTGTAGATGGTTGTAGAGTTCGTCACTTAACCCTCCATGTAAAATAATTAAATGTTAATTCTATATAGTATAGAGTGATGGGTTACTGTCAGTAGCGGCGTTAGGGTAGGGCGCTGGATATAAAGGCCGTATTCGACCCTTTATATCCCCTTATTCCACTTATCCTAATACGACAGTCTGCCTAGCAAAAGTTTCCTTGAATTTTTCCTAAAATGTCTGTCAACTTCGGGTTTTTCCGTTTTTGACGACAATTTGCATACAATTTAATGTACATTTACTACCCTAATTAGTATGCAAATTCACTTAAAAAAAGCTGTCAATTTTCAGGCAAAGTTTTCTATCAATAATATATTGTTAATTTGACTTTTTTTAAGGAGCTGTCCCTTCGCCGACACCACCTCAGCCTCCTGGGCTTATTGTGGATCCTCCTAGTGTTCTGACTACAGACTATTCAGCCAATTCGTTCCCTGTATTAGCTCATACAGGGAGTCATTTGGGATCTTCCATACAGTTTCTGCCTCCTGTGGTCCAGCGTCTCACAGTTGCATAATATGTGCAGAGCTGTTTCGGTATCCTTTTTGTATCTTCTGCATGTAAGGTCTCCGTTATACAGCCCTATTTTGTTCAGGTGCTCCTTTGTAGGAAATTTTCCTTTAAGAAGCCCCGTATGGTGCGTAGTTTGTTCCTGCTCATTGAGAGCAGTTCTTTCGCTACTTTTTCTGATGGTTCTTCTATGAATTTATTCCCATGTGTTTGCCTGGGCCCATTCTTCCAGTGTTTCTTGTGTTGTTCTTTTACCCACCCTTTTAATCATGACCTAGTGGAGCAGCTGCTCTTGCCAGTTCGTCAGCTTTTTTATTGCCAGCGATTCCTTTGCGACCTGGGACCCACTCCAGTGTTACACTGTTCCCAGTCACCAGACTTCTAAGTTCTTCGCCGCATTCCTATACCAGCCGAGATGTCACCTTAGAGCTCTGAAGTGCTTTAAGGACAGCTTGACTGTCACTGTGATCATGATCTGCCTGTTGTATGCTCTCATGTTATTTGCCCTTGCACATGCAAGTATTGCATAGACCTCTGCTTTAAATACCGAGACGTATTTACCAAGCGAGACGATGCCTTCATATTTGCTCGACTTGCTGTATATGCCCGGTCCGGTGCCGAGCTCATTCCTTGATCTGTCTGTGTACCAGATCAGTTAATTCGCTCTGCTGAGTGGTGGTGCGTTCTCTTGCTCAACCTCCTTTCGATCTTTGGTAACATTCTCGAAGTTCTTGCTAAAGATATATCTGGTGGTCATGTGGTCTGTTGGCATTTTAAAGATGTCGTCATCCACGTACCTTATTTCTGTATGTCCTCTCCCATGTGCCACGTCATGGTCTGATGCTTTTCCAGTCGTGTTAATTTGAGTTTTTTTTACCGTCAAATTGTAAATATTTTTATTCATCAAATTGCTTACAAAATTTATTCATCAATTTTTATGTTTGAATTGCAAATTACAACTGCTACAACTCTGATTCATCATCTCATATCAATCTTCAAGAGGACTTATCCGCGACATAAATACTTCTTAAACGGTCACGCCTTAAGTGAAGTGAATTCTTATAATGATCTCGGTGTTACAATTACTACAGATTTGAGTTGGTCCGAACATGTTGTTAGTATTACCAAAAAGGCAAAAAGTAGGCTGTACCTCCTCCTCAGCAAGTCTTTCGGAAGGATGTCATTGCATAATTCAACTCGTTTATATAAAGTTTATATTCGTCCAATTATGGAGTATTGTGGAGCTGTGTGGTGTCCGGATAAAGATCTTCTCGAAAAAGTTCAGCGTCGATCAACCAGACTATCTTTCGGGCGCACAAGACCTAGTTATACAGAAAGACTAAACATAATGGATTTACCGACCTTTGAACAGCGTCGTCTTCGTGGGGACATGATAATCACCTTTCGCATTTTAAATTTCAACTATGGTAACTTGAGAAGCATATTTAATGTGGACACCGATAATCGGCTTCGAGGACACAAATGGAAATTGAAAAAAGAAATATTCACTTCTCGGACAAGGCAACATTTTTTGTGTAATCGTGTCTTTTCAACATGGAACCATCTACCTGAGGGTATTGTAACGGCACCCTCTGTCAATATTTTTAAGAATAGACCGGACGCTTTTCTTTTTTCTATTTAATCCACCTAATTTTTTTCTAATTTTTCTTTTTTTTAAATTTTCTAATTACTTTAATTTTTGTAATATTTATTTAGTACAATTCAGGGCTTATGGATCTTAGGATTCCTGCCCGTACCTTATTGTAATAATAATAATAATAAATTTTCCTTGCAACTGTTGCTGTCAAAATGGTGGCAAATTCGGGCAGCAAATTGATACAGAGATGTCTCAAATCTATATGTATGCTGCAGGATCAGGGTAAAACTATCAACATTTTTTGGGTACCGAGCCACACAGGTATTATGGGAAATGATTTAGCCGATCAAGCCGCCCGAGCAGCAACAAACTGTTTGCAGGTTGATGTAACAACACTACATTCGTTGAAACTAAAAATTTGATCATGGGATCATAGTGCCAGTAAGCTCAATAAAATTAAATCAACTATAGCTCTATGGATTCCCTCTCCACAACTAACAAGGCCAGAACTCGTTTGCGACTGGGGCATACCAGGCTAACCCACTCTTATATACTTTTGGGTGAAGATCAGCCGTTATGTTCTATATGCGGATCAATATTTACGATTGAACATCTTTATGGAAGATGTGTCCATCTTCGAGATAATCGAATCCGACATGGCATTGGAAACAACTGGTCTGAATTGTTAGCGGATAACAGTTTTGTACTTACGTTTTTTGATGTTTTATAGGCGCCAAAAACCTCTGCTGTTGCCGCCCCATTTTTATTCTATCTCAAGTTATCCTGTTTTTCTATTATTCATACTATCAATTTTTTCTTGGTCTGTCTCATTACCTTTGTGCTCTTTTTGATGATATACTATATATTATCGTGTTTAATATTTTTGAATTTCAATGAAAAATCATCTTTTGTTAATTTCGATGTAAAATCCGAATAAAAATATTCCTTATTTTTTACGTATGTTATCTCAGTGTAGATATTCCTCTTATAAAGACTACTTTAGGACAGTTAGTAAGTTTTAGAAACTAATAACTGGAACAATGAACGGGAAACTCGTATTAGAGAGTGTAACCAGTTGGTGCTCTATCCAATTCATTTTCATATCACGTCTAAGCTGATCAGACAAAACAACAAGATATTAACAAAGTTTAGTTACTAGACTGGGCAAGGGATTGGTTTTTACTTATAAATATCAGATTTACTTCCAGCATATACGTGTAAAAACTAAACGACAGATCAAGTGTAATCACTGGATTACATAACCCTGACAAAATAATAAAGGATATAAACAAATCCCTTTCGTCGAAGAAATCAAATAATTAGGGATATTATCAGTATACAAAAAAATGTGAGGAAGGAATTAATCTGCTCGACAGTGTTTCAAAAAAGTTCAGTTCAGTTTTACTAATGTTCAACAGGTCCTACATCAAAATCTAATTTGATGACTATCGATAGAATCGAATATAGGTCTCTAAAAATCTGTTTGGGAGCTATGATGGCATCACCCAATCATGCAGTATTGACAGAAATGCAGGAGCCTATATTCCGACCAATAGTCATAAACCCATATCATATTCGGACGTACCTATTTTAAATAAGTTCCTCTTGAAAACCACATTGGCTGACATAAATCAAGATGTAGTAACAATGTATACAGATGGGTAAAAAAGTTTAGAATTTCAGACATTTTTTCAGTATTACACTGCTGAAGCATTAGCTGTAAAAAAGCTTTATACTCGTGTAGTTTGAATTCAATTCAAAACGTGGCCATCATGACAGATTCTAAATCTGTATAGCAAGCAATAATGAGTTCTCCAGACATCTTATTTTTGAAATTGAGCGGATGAGGAAGTGGGAAAAAATTCAGCTAGTTTGGGTGAAAGGACATTGCGGTATAGATGGAAATGAAAGAGTGATCCTCGAAACAAAAGCAGCCTGTAAAATAACTAAGTTAACTAAAACCCAATCATTTTCAAACTTAATAAACAGCAACAGAGCCCACACACATTGGAAAAAGTATTATCATGATAACGCAAAAGCAAACAGCAATCAGTATTTCCATTTATATCCCTAACTCACCAGTAAAAGTAACCTCTTAAATTTAGATTATCGCAATAGAATCAGGTAATTCTCATACGTTTAAAGGTAAATCCTGGAGGTTTTCAAGCTCACCTTCACAAAATAGATATTTTCAACACACCTTTTTGTACTTGTGATAATATATCGATAGCGGATCTTAACCATTTTTTTTGCATATTAGGATCGACTGGTAGAAAGAGCAGAAGAACACGTAAAACGCAACTTTTTAAAACATCAATCAACTAGGCCAACTAGGGTTTGAATGAGCCTATTACAATCCTTGACTTCCAAGGATTCATAATAGTCCTATATTATATAGTATTATTTTATTTCTATTTTGTGTTATAATTATGAAATTGTTCATTATGTTGTTGCATTTATGTTTCACATATTTGATCACAATATTATATACAATTTATTTTTTTTCAAATGGATATATCCGTGAATACATAAATCTAAATCAAATGTTTTGTGCAAATGACCGCAACTGTCACTAAAATACTACCTATATGTTAATTCCTTGTATAAGTTAATATTAATTCATTAAAAAAATGATCAATATCGGCTTGAAGCGTTTAAAACACAACAAAACATCACTCACGAGGACACAAGTTTACCTAATGTTAGTTGTTTATAACGCATCAAAGATATGTTTAATAATTTGCAAGAAGCAGTGAATAATTGGAGAAAAGAACTGAAAGAATATGCTTTACGAAAAAAGGGTCTTATAGGACTCGCAGGTGTTAAATGCGGGCTTCATCGACGTTCCAAACAAATCCACCAATCTACCCTCTGTGACTATTAACATGACAAATGCTAATATATTTCACGGCTTTCGCCGAATATATATAACACAGATTTAAACTCCGCTCACTGCTTTGATATATTTTTCTATCTTAGTTTTTTCCTTCGCTTGTTTTCTCTCCAGTTCAGCGCGTTAAATACTGCATTTGCGCATAAAGGTTGATGGGAGTCTACAATACGTGCAAAACATATATAAAAGTATGAAGAAGAGTTTAAGACAAATTAATTGACCAAAAAGTAGTTAGTGTCAAATTCCATGATTTAATTTTTCCACAAAAATTATTGTTTTGAAAATGAATTATTACGTGTCAAAGTGTTTTTGGATGTGTTCAACCGAACTTCACGAACAGCTTGATGTTGGTACGATTCTTGACCCGACCCACTGTTGCGAGAAAGTCAGCATTGAGGGTGTGAGTGACTTCACCTCCAAAATAGGTGACTTCCCTCAGTTAATCGATTCTCTCCTCCTAGAGTGTAATGCGGAAGTGTGTCAATGTGGGTATGAGGTTTCTTTTTTACGTATCTGGGAGTTTAGAGTTGATTAATTGTGGGTTAGGTGCTACTCTCCACGTACTAATCTGCATAAATTTTTAGCAGAGCTTGAGCGTATTTGACATACTTCTGAGTGCTGCGAATAAGTGTATGTATGTTGTGAACTTATTGGTATTGGTGTGTCTCAGGTATAGAGAAGAATAGAGTCGATAGCCAGTGAGACTAAGTGAGCGACTTCCATAGTTGTATGGAGCGTCAGACTTGGCTGAACGCCATTTGGACATCTAAAATTGTTGAATTAAAGACAATCCTGCTGGTGATTTAGAAATATACTACCTACCTCCGTTCCAGTGTTGCCAAAGTCGTTCTTTCTCGTTTATCTTATACACCGAGAAAAGATTTATTTATAGACAAATAAACTGATTTATTTTATCCCCCTTTGTTTAAAACTAACATTGCTTATTTATTATTAAGAAGCCATATTAACGTGAAAATATTGGGAAATTTTGATAAAAAAAATGATTTATTCGAGTGTAATTTCTTTAATGTAAAAAAATTTGTTCTCCTCTATGCACACCTTCATACAATTGCTCTTCAGAAACTATGAAAGTCTACGAAGCACAACATAATATTTTGTTATACATACAATATAACAATGCTATTTGGGTAAAAATTGTTTTCATTACCCAGAAAAAAACCTAACATTTTCAATAATATTCCATCACTTTAAAACAACAAATTAAATATTCATAGTAAATCATTTGAAAGTTTTGACAGAAATTTACATTTTTTAAATAAGCCTATAGATTATTAGCCTCAAATAAGATCTACTTTATACCGAAAAAATAAGTATATCAGTATAATTGTACATTTATTGTTACGAGAAAAAAAACTTATTTGCTACAAATCACATATTTCTTCACCCGTAAGAAATCACATTAGCCTACAAATTATGTGGCAATTGGAACAAAGAATTATCACCCCACCCTTCCTTATATTATTCAGTAACAATCACCACCTGTATACGTTTGGCGACAGTCTGCATGTGAAATTAGATAAGTTTTTGCAATTTTACTAATTATTTTGTTTTTGTGAAGTATATGTGGTTAAAGTGCTCTGGATAAAAATAAGTTTAATAATAGAATGAATAAATTGTTAAACTCATGGCGATTACAAGAATAATTGTGAGATATCTTTGAAGGTAAGGAAATAAATGACAATTATATTCAAGTAGGTAGAAGTAACAAGCAAGCGAAATGTACCTCAAACATACACATTTCTCAATTAAACCTGTCAGATCTACTCCAAGAACTCCAAAAAGCTACTATGGGAAAAGCAATAATGAGCACACTTAAGGATAGATGGATACCATTGTTGGTTATGTTTTAGATCATGTAGGTATGTTTAATTTTAACAGTGTATGGTTTCCATTTTATAAATGTATGGTGTCTATTTTAAAAATGTATAGTTTTCTTTTTAATAGATCAAAATATGCACTAGCAAGTTTTTTATTCCTATCCTGCTTTCCTACTAAACAGTCTTATGTCATAAAAATACTGTAATTTTAATCCGTGTCCAGACTAACCATCGACCAATTCGATCGACTAGTCCACACATGCAAAACGAAAGTCAACTTTGTTGTTCGACATAGTCTGGAAACGGCTTAGACAAATATTCGTGAAAAATATATTTTCCTAAGTAACCTAATTATTTAGAGAACCGTGTGGAAGTTACCCATACTGCTTAATACACCGTGAACATTTAATATATTTCTAAATATTTAGAACCATTTCAAAAGCTCATAATTAATTCGGTTTTTTAGGGAAATATATTTTTTGACTATAAGGCAATATAATGTTTATGAAAATTATGGTTCGGTTATGATAAATAT
>CAJUYH010005255.1:0-23945 GCA_910591685.1 Galerucella tenella
ATGAATGATTTATTACTCCTTGTCCTTTCTATATAGACTATAAATAATTACAGATAAAATATCTTATGGTTCACAATTTATTTTTTAAAATTGGGTCAGAACAATTTTCATTCAATTGTCTTGTAAATATTTGTGGTTGATTTACGAATCGTATAATGAATATTCCGACATGTATTTCCTGTTTTTAGTTAAATATATGTGTGGTTATAAAACATGCTAGTCGAATTTAATTGTTCATAAATATGTAAAAATGACATTCAATATAATATAAGGTCGATTGTCTCACACAACAAACATAGACAACCTTTATCTTAGACGTGTGATGATACGTTCTTTTCAAAGAAATTCAATTATATATATGATCAATTTCTGTCCGAGAGAAAAGTGTATACAATACAGCAGTGGCGTAACTATATCATCTGGGGTCCGTGGCAAATTCTTTTGATGGGGCCCTAGCAGTGAAAATCGTCACGTTGAACTCAGTTTAATTTTAATAAACTTATGTCCCACTAATGGCCTCTTCTCTCAAATTCTAGAGCTTTTTTTAATAGATCAGTGTCATTTGAAACTTTTTAAGTGGAAGGCTGCAAGACACTGAAATTTGAAACTATTTTATTCATTGGAAGGAAACGCGATTTCAGTTGGCTTATAATGATGTCCAATACTCGATAAAATATGTGTTCACTTTGAACAAACTTTCCGGATCTTGAAGACGCTGATCTTCGCAACGCTCATAAAAATAGCGTTTCACCTTCCTCTGACGAGTTTTAGAAAATTCAGGGATGATGGACCATTTTTTGCTACACTTGAAATTGTATCATGGTCTTTAGTTGTCTCACTTTGGATTTTGCAGAATAAAATAAAATACTCAGGGCTTGGGTCGAGGGCCCGTGGCATTTTGCCAGCCCTGCCACCCTATTGTTACGCCACTGCAATACAGTCTTATCCGTAGACGGAATTTTATTTCAAACTCTCCCGTTTTTTAAATCGAGCGGATCGTCTAACAAGGTTCCCTTATCTACTTCAATGTTTTCACTGTAGCGATAAAATTAAGTGAATGTTTCCGTACTGCATTATTTGTTAACGTGTACCCATTGGTACCTACAATTCTATAATTTGTTGATTTAATTAATTAGCATCTTTGCCAGCCACTTAACTTTTTTCATTTCATAATTTTACAACCATCTTTCCTTCCCAATTTCCACAATCGTTATCTTGTCTATCAAATTTTACGTTCAACATCTCTAGCACCCCCAACATATAGAATTTATCTAATATCACAAATCTTCCATCCAAACTAAAAGATCCTTCCACATTGTTGGTATCTGTATCTGTAAGGTTTTGAAGGGTAGGTGACCCCACAGCACTTAGGCCACAATTGGCCCGTGGTCTGTTCAGGGCTAGTAGTGCTTGTCTACTATCCGTAAGGATGTGAATTTTATTACCTGTGGTGTTTCTTTTGATAATCTCTTTTGCGGCGATGTAGATAGCAGTGAGGTCTGTTTGAGCAACGCTGACTTTAGCAACCCTGTTAAATAGTTATTGTAGTGAAGAAAAGGAAATTAAAAATAGAATCATGAAAGCTAACAAAAGTGCAGGAGCAATAAATCACCTAGTCCGGTCAAAGCATCTGTCAAGGAAATCAAAACTAAGATTGTACAGTACTATATTGAAGCCTACGATATTGTATAGTTGTGAGACATGGGTTTTAAGCAAAAAACAAAGAGAAAGTATTATTAGATGGGAAAGGAAAATGTTAAGAAGAATTCTGGGAGGGAAAAAAGTAGAAGGGGTGTATATGAGAAGAATTATATAACATTTATCGTGAACCTAAAATAGATGCAACTATTACATCAAGAAGACTTTAGTGGTTAAGGCACATAGAAAGGATGGAAGGAGGAAGAATAGTGAAACAAATAGCATGGAGAGTTCCGGAAGGCAAGAAGAAAAGAGGCAAACCAAGGAAAAGATGGAGGGAAGTTGTACTAGAAGACCTGAAAGAAAAGAATGTGAACCGATGGAGAGAAAAGGCCAAAGATAGAAAAGTGGATAGCTTTGAAGATGATACAACTAATTTTGTAAAAATCGGATTTGACAGCAGGCAGCTTTTCAAGAAAATCTTGAAATCTTGAAAAGCTGTATTGATTGTATTGATTATTCAATAATCATTAAATTGGATAAACGTGTTCGGGAATAAGTAGATTTATTTTTTTTTTTTTTTTGTAACGTACATTTAATTTCTCACAAGGTGTTTCCAGCTTTCTACCTTTTGTTTCTTGTTTTAATTGCTTCGTTCGATTAAAAAGCTGGTGGCGTCCAATTTAATATTCATTGTACACCCTGAGGTGGAGTGCTCTAGCCTGGGGCAGTTTTAGGTTACAAATTTTTACAAAATTAGTTGTATCATCTTCAAAGCTATCCAGGGTGCTTCATTCACCTCTTTTCCGTTGTTCTCTAAGTCATTAGCCAGCTTCAAACCACTGGATCTTCTTTGCTCTGACGATGGAATCAGCAAAGTCGGTGTGTAAATTTCAAGTAGATAAATACAAAGAATTTAAGTTTACTGTGTCAAATTTTCTCGTTGAAGTGCACACTATTGACAATAATTTTGTCCAGAGTATTTATTTGTTTATCAAAAATGTTCAAAATTTAACAAGTATTGGGTTAACGGGACATAGACAGCCATATAGATATCAAGATGCCGATAGAATATTTTTATAGTTGAAAGTTTTAATAATTGTTATAACATTTAATTTAAAAATAAACATTGTGTGGTCATAGTATACCTACCACACTTCCTTAATCAATATTCCTTTGTCTTGATTAATAGCAATTTAATTTACAAAACAAATAATTTTGGAAAATAATTTGGCGCTTTTTTATTGTAAAAAAAAACCAAAAAAAATAAACTTACCAGAATAAACGTCAATATCGTTAGATTCACAAACACTACATGATATGAGACTGACAAAACATATGAAACTGAATTTCATGTTGTAAATGTGTGTACGGTTTTCTCCATATGTTTTCACAGTTCGGCCATTTTTACGATTAATCAATATATCCCGAGCTGGTACCTCATTGGACAAATTTCCATTTACGTCACGATGTTCGCGATGGTTTTCCAGCTGTACCTACACGCTTTTCCGAAGGATTTCCACTCACTGAAAAGCTGAATCGTTCGTTCACATATACTGAAACCGGTAAACGACCATGCGCGATATTTTTTCATTTATCGTTAGTTTTGTTAGATAAGAATATCCGCTTAAATTTTAAAGCTCGACATATTTTTATTGTATATAAGTAGGTACGTAACGCGTAATGGAATTGTTAACAAATTTGAATATATCCATATGGAGATAAGATGGAAATCGAAATTTTTGTTTACGGTCCAACCCCTATTTAATGATAGTAGTCCAGTAAATGAAGAAACAAAGCTCCTAAAAAGATCCTTCACTTTCGGCTTAATTTGTAGGTCACGGTAGTTGTTTTTAAACAAGAAAAAACTTAACGCGATTGAGTTTACGGAAGGAATGGCCCCTAAACCCTGAAAAACGGGTTTCCTGCTAATATCTTGCTCAATATGCGAGTTAGAGAATTTTTCCCTCAGATAAAAAATGAAGATCGTCTCATTATCTACAAAAATGGTCCCTATCATTTTTTCCACATCCTGAGCCTTCTTTCATTTTTGAACCATCTGTATATATGCGTATTGCATTTGCAGCATCTGGCTCTGTGTTCTGTTTTATTTGAACTTTGTAGGGTTTGTTAAACAAAAACCTTGGTTCAATTGCATCGTTGGCTGCCTGCAGCAGAGGTAGCGCAGTGAGCGCTTCCTGTCATAGGCTTAACCTCAATTGGCCCACTCCTACTTCGGAGTTTACACCAGCCGTGCGCAATCGTACCATGGTCATTAACGCAACCTCCTTGACGTGCAGGTCCAGAGGGGTCAGACCAGTAATTAGTTCCATTGCTGCGGTTGGTGTTGTTCTCATGGCTCCTGTGATGTTTAAACAAGCCATTCGCTGTATTTGATATAATTTTTGGATGGCCGTTGCTTGTCGGTCCCCATGCAATATCTCCATACGTTAACATGGGTCTTATTATTGCAGTGTAGATCCAGGTGACCACACGGGGTCCCACTGTCCTCCGACACTGCTTATAAGCCAAATATGCTCTTTTTGCTCTGCTGTGTAGATGAGAGTTCCATGTTAGTTTCCTGTCGAGGGTAATACCTCTTCCGAAAAGTTTAGTTTGCTTTTGAAAATTTCGGGAGGTTTCAAACCCGATAAACTTCTTTTCCTGGTGAAAAGGACCATCTCAGTCTTTCTGGGATTGATCGACAGTGAGTGTTGCTTACAACATTTTTCAATTAATTTAAGCCCATCCTGCGCTCTATCGCACAGTGTGTTCACAAATTTGCCAGTCTGCAAGATAACTATGTCATTTGCGTATGCAATTGTGTAGAATCCATTGTTGTTAAGGTGATTAATCAGGGTGTCTAGGACTATGTTCCATAAAAGGGGTGATAAGACTCCTCCTCGTGGACATCCCCTCATGACCAGTCCTCTTACTGTGATGTCTTCTACATTGATACTTATTGCTCTACAAGGATGGGGCTATTTAGGCAGCAAAATAACCTGAGCAACAAAATAGTTAGATCAGGACACATACATACAATACAATAACCAAATTATTCTTCAGCAAGTCGCCCTGTATTGAATTTAGTCTGGTTTCTACGTAAATTTAAAATTAGACTGCAATCGATAATATTTTCAGAGCATATGGTTAAGTGAAGCGATCTGTTTTTGGTAGATAAGTAGTTCTTTTTATGGACGAGCAGTGGTGTGTATCGAAAGGGATATTGTATATATTTTTTAAAACATTTAATTAACAAAATAACTAAAAAAAAACAATTACAAGTTATCTAATTCATCCGTCGATTCCCCTTCCAACATCATTTTTCTCGTTTGTTTGAGTGCGTTTTTCTTTTTCCTTCGATTCGTAACTCCATCTGGCTCGTCCATCATCCTTACTATCAACTGCTGATCGGACGTATCTAATGGAGCTACCGAAATATCTCGTACTGCTCTAAATTTACCGCAATTATTCAAATGCTCATTTTCTAATCGAAAGTAGTTCCACATGAATCGCCTGAAACGTAAAAAAACTGCCGGATAGAGAAAGTCTCGAACAAATAAAATAGGTACTCGCCTAAAAACTTCGAGAGGAGCTAAAATCGTCACCATAGAATGTTCCAAAGCGTAACCCATTTCCGTCATAGATATCAGAAAGGCCCATCCGAATCTCAATATAAAATCTTCCACTATCGCAAAATAGTACAGCCACTAAAAGACAATCACTATAAAAATATGAAACTTTTTCTGCATAAAATAGGGTTATACAGTGTGGAAACCACTTATTGAATACAATTCTTTATGTCATTATTTTAGAAAATTATAAAAAATGCCGAGACACTGAGTTATGAAAACATAAATGTAAATGTACAAGGTGATTCACGCAAGTATGCCATAGTCAGTTTTTTTTTAATGAAACACCCTTGCTGGAAACAAACATTTTCATTCGGTAAGCTAGGATCTATTGCGTTGGGATATAAGTTTGCCAACGCAGGAATAACTTCATTTCTAAGCACATTTAAATATTTTTCAGCTGTCAAATTTCCATCTATAAATATAAGACCAATAATATGGTCGCCTATGATACCGACCCACCTTTTGAGTGTATTGAATATGTGTCTCACGCATCCAATTAGGATTCTCTGCTGACCAATATCTACTGTCGCTTTACCTCTCCATTCAATGTGAATGTTGATCCGTCAGAAAAAAGAATGCTACCAAGAGCTATCTCATTTCCGTTCAGCTTATTCATCAATCTTTCGCAGAAATCCATTCTACGATCTGGATCGTCTTCTGTTAACTCCTGCACAATAGTTAATTTGTAGGGATGAAGTTTTCCTTTATGAAGACATCTTAGAACAGTTGTATAACTAACATTATTTTCATGGGCAATTTGGCGTGTACTTGAAGTTGGATTCTCTTCGACACTTAACAAAATATCCACTTTCACATCATCTTCAACGAAGTGTGGTTTTCTTTTCAATGGTTTGACATGTCCAAGTTCTCTGAATTGTGCATGAATTTTAGATACAGTACTTTGTGAAATATTAGGCAATCCGGGATACCTGTGATTAAATAAGTTTGCCACTTCAACTTGACTTCTGCAGTTATCCCCGTACCCGATCATCATTAAAATCTCAATTAGGTGAGTCTCAGTTAAATATTTCATTGTTATGTCGACAAGGAAAGAGTGTTTGACAAAGATTTTACTTTTTTAGTATAAACTGTCAACACATCAACAACTGACAGAATAGAAAACAATCCACATTATTTACCGATTTAAAACAATCCACATTATTTACCGATGTTGTCTAATTATTGGCGTTTTTAGGCAATTTTTAGGTATTTATGATAAAATTCATGGGCGTAGCAGATTTTGTTTAATATACAAATACGTCTAATAATTAGTTAGTTTAGAATTTTGATAGAGTACAATAAGCCAACAGGCTGCAGTGCCCCCGGCATCAGAAAGGCTCCCAAACAAAAAAAAATAGGTACCGTAGAGGAATATACAATTTCTTCTCGAAGAAACTTGTTATCACCAGCTTTGGAGTCGAAAAGTCCCCAGTCGAGTTTAATATCCCACGTGTAAGCGTAACAAGAACTTATAAGGGACGATCCAATCCATAAATAGAAAAAGGGATTCTCTCCGGAGAGAAATTCATCTAAAATAAAAACAGTATTATATTATTATTATATAAAAATAAAAAATAAGATCGTATTTACCGTCAAATATTTTATTTAAAGTTGAAAAAAGTACTACAAAAAATGAAGTAGCGTATTTAACTGCGTTAGCAATATGTGGAAATGCTTCTTTGGTATCTCTATATCTTCTTAAACATTGGGCGAATCGAAACCAAGGAGGAAGACAAGCTAATACTGCTCTTACGTGTAGAAAATTAGCTACGCAATAATTTGCATCTAAAAATAATTAAAAATTACATGTCTTTAAGCTAATTAAAAAGTTAACTACCCACCTTGTCCAACCGACCAACTGGAATTGGTCGTATAAAAGCAAATAAAATACTGCATATCAGTAAAAAGAGTGGTTAGACTGTTTAATTGATCTGCTACCCAAAAATCAGCGAAAGATACGTAACAAAATGGCGCCATGAATACTTTTCCCTAAAAAAAAAACCTCTACCTCTACCTCTATACAGTGCTATTCAAAAGTCCCCTCCCCCTATCGTGTCTTTTGAACGGCTACACTTACATTAATAAAATTTGGAGGGTGAAAATAAAGGGTTGTAAACTTCTCTACGAATGGTAATAGTAATAGTAATAGATGGCGTCACAGTGCCACTCTGGCCAATAATTTTATTTTAAATAGAACCTTATGGCAAGTGATATCTCGTTTGAAAGTTCTCAAAATAATTTGTTGCTTTGCAAAGTTTTTCTAAATAGCTTAAATATTTAATTTTATTATTGTTTAACGAGACGTTTAAGAGTTTACATAGGCACAATGGTACGTACTCAAGCCGACAAAGTAGCAGCTATCTTAATAGTTGGTGAATCTAGAAAGAATCTCCATGAAGCGGAACGTTTATTTAATGAATGAGAGATACCCAGATCGCCCTATCTCGAGAACTTATTTGAGGGAGCTTCTTAACAAGTTTGAAGCAACAGGTAATGTTCAAGATGCCAAACGATATGGTCGACCATCATTTAGTGATGATAAAAAAATTATTATAGTTGCTGAAATGGTAGTAGACCCTACTTCCTCTTCAACTAAGGTTGCGTCTATCTGTGATAGTGAAAGTACAGTACAGAGAGTGTTGGCTAAAAATAAATTTCATCAATACAAGTTAAAAATGGTGCACTACCTTTCGGATGACGACCCCGACAGAAGACTCGAATTCTGTGAATGTATGACAAATAAAATTAGTCAAAACCCACATTACACAAAAACAATTTGTTTTAGTGACGAAAGTACTTTTTGCCTCGATGGAAATGTGAATACACAAAATGTAAGGTATTGGAGTGACACAAATCCTCACACCTTTCGTGAGCAACATACCCAATTTCCAGAAAAAGTCAATGTCTGGGCAGGTATTTTGGAAAACCACATAGTTGGTCCTGTTTTCCTAAATTCAAATTTAAGCGGTGAAGTGTATCTGGAGATGTTACAAAATGCAGTTAATTTTCGAAATTCTGGAAGATAATCCAGATGAATTTCAATAATTTTGGTATTTTTATTTGGCCAGAGTGGCACTGTGGCGTCATCTATCCCTATTACGTCACCTGTTACCAATCGTAGAGAAGTTTACAACACTTTATTTTCACCCTCCAAATTTTATTCATGTAAGTGTAGCCGTTCAAAAGACACGAGGGTTGGAGGGGACTTTTGAATAGCGTATGGTACTTACCATAACTCTTATCGCCCAAAATCTAGCCTCGTGTCTAAAAGTCTTTGTTGGATTTAATATAAAAACGAACATTATAATCATCAGAGCTAGTGGATTGACATAAGCCGGTATACTAAGTTGAGCACTATATAAAAACGTCAGTATGGAAATCGACCATATCACCCCGAAGATGGCGGCCATTTCAATGATATGCTGTTCGGACAAGTGATTCCTCGGATCCATCTCGAAAATAAGAACGTGGTTCACACCGGAAGATCGCCAACCGTATATGTTGATACCCCACAAAAAGAGAAATTCTATTATTAAGAATGGTCCTCGATAGAGACGTATTACTATTATCCAATCATCTCTTGAATGAAAAACTCCTAAAAAAAGAATGGATGATATCATCCAGAATTTTTCTGGTTTTTAAAATATGCACCTGATAATATAACGGATATTAGAAGAACGATTAAAGCCCCAGAGAAAAGACCTACTTTGAACGTGGTCCAAGGACTTTGGTGTTCGCCTAGAGGAGGCACTCTTAAGCGTTTCATGGCTCTTTGTCGATCGCCTCCTTCAAGTTCTTGAGTAACTGCCGCTTCCGTTTCATGTATGAGTCTATCAATGTCTTTGTTTAAGTAAAAGAAGGAGCCTTCGACGTTTTCTATTCTCCATCTTGCTCCAAAATCTACATTTAACAACTAAAAGTGAAATATTTTCTATTTATACGTCCATAAAAATGTTGAACGCTTACGAACCTTGTCGTGCTTCTTTAAAATCTTCCTGAAGCCGGTGAAGTTTAGATTTTGATAGTTTTGCATTAAAATTAAACTAAGATAAAATTCACTGAATGCCAATTTGATTTCTTGTATTTTTCTAGCAGGCACATTCTTTTTTCTAAGTAGATTTTTTCTAACGGAATTCGTTTTCCCAAATTGTACATCTTGAGTTTCACTCAATTCGCTTTTTAAACTCGCGTATTTCCTTGTAGCCTCTGCTAACTTTTCTACAAAGTTTTATTTATATAAATCACCCAAGTGTACCGGGTGGCCAAGTAAGAACGGCCATCGGCCATATCTCAGGAGTGGATTATAGCACAGGTTCGAGAAAAAAATTTTTACCACAAAAATGGCCTCGAGAAACGCCTGGAAATTATTTTCAACATTGTGGGTACACCGCTAGAGGGCGTATTTGACAGTTGAAATTTTAAAATGCAAAATTTTTCAAAATTTACTCAATTAAGGAGCATATTAAAAATTATAATCAAATTCCTGGATAAATTCTGCATGTTTTTAATATAACAAGCTTAAGTCTATCTCTTCAAATAAGGGGTGGGGGAGAGTGGGAATCTTGTTACGAAAAAATTCCTGTAATTCCGGTTCTGCTTGACCGATTTTAACAAACTTGATGTTGTTCGAAAGAGCTTTTGTTGAACAATCGAAAATTTGTAAATATGAAGCAATCTGAATAATAACATAAATACTAGAGGGCGCTGTTTTATTTTTTTAATGTTGTGTTTTCTCGTAACAATTTTAAATGTAAGCATACAAATTGAAGTAGATCTTTAAAAAGTAGACTAAATTAATTCCTTGGATTAACAGTTCCTGGGATTAACAGTTTCTGGGAAGAACAGTTCCTGGGAAAACAGTTTACTTGCAGATAAAACAGTTTCTGGAGAGTCTGACTGTTTCTGGAACACAGGTTCTGATTTAACGAGAAATTTTTCTGGATCATAGATTCCTGAGTGGCAAACAAGCCTCTGGGTCACAGTTCCTGTTGAACTAAGAAGTTTTCCAAATACCGCTTCTACAAACAATCCATAGTACCTAGTGATGAGCAAAATTGGTCTTGGTCTTGCGAAAAAGCAAGACCAAGACCGAGACCAAAACCATTCTCCGACTCGCAAGACCAAGACAGAATGAACAAGAACAAGACTAATACCAAGACTGACTATGCAAGACCAAGACTAAATACACAGGACTCAACCAAAAATTATTTTTCACACACACACTTTTTTTAATTCAAAGATAGTAAATTTAGGTTTAAAAATGTTTGTTGCATAAAAATAAAATGTTTACAAAATGTTTTGAAAGATGTTCGTTAAGAAATTATGGCAAGGCCAAGACTAAAACCAAGACCAAACAAAATACAGCAAGACCAAGACCAAGACCAAGACTGTTCGAGTCTTGGTCTTGGTCTTGCTTTGCTCATCACTAATAGTACCTACATAGACAGCTACATCATCAGCATCATCGTCTACTTCAAACAACTGTGTTATTGTGCTAAGTATTTTATTGTTGTATTTGCTACGAACCCATCTTTTTGTAATTTCAATACTGAAATTATATACATTTTTTTACTCAGTTAGTTTTATTTACTATGCAGAAACTTTAAGTTCTTTTCTTTTTAAACAGATAAAAGTTAGCTGACCATTAAATTTGATTTTTTCTCTAATTTTTTTTTTAATTTTCTTTTATAAATTTTTTCTTTAGATCAATAAGGTAACAAAGCCCTGTGAACTGGCTTAGTTTACCTCCAAATTTTATTGGTTAGTTAGGCAAGAACCAACATTATTCACTTTAAATTTTTTTTACGTCATTCAACATCATAATTTCATCAGCGAAATTGAGCAACTTTTGTTTCATTGGCGCTTAACTTTAAATAGTGTAGTAAAACAACAATTTGGTTTCATTGGCTAAAAAACACTGCAAACCGCAAGGCGACATCTCTTTCCTATCCTGAGATATCGTAAGAGACAGGTAAATGGCAGGAATTGATCTTCCAACGTCTACAAGTCTGGTGAAGTAAGTTGTCCTCCATTTTTTCAATTATATAAAAATGTTATATTTGTTTTCAAGCGAACAGATAGTAAATCAAAAGCATCAAATATCAATAAAAACCGATATTTGTAAGTTCATTTATTTGGCCACCGAGGTCTCCAGACCTAACTTGTTCAGGTTATTTTTTTTGGGGTGAGTTAAAGATCTCGTTTATGCCGATAAACCCGCAACAAGAGCTGACATGGTTGAAAGGATACGACAGATAATACGAAGTATTTCAAGGGCAGAAATTGAAGCTGCTGTTTTCTCTACCCGTCAGCGATTGACTTCATGCTGGACGACATTTCGAACAACTAGGGCGGCACTAATTACGTACCTAGTTATTTATCAAAGGTTTCAATTGTTCGATTTATCACATTATTTTAAAATTCGTTCTCATTGTTAGTAGCGACAGCATTACATTTAGGTAATCTAGTGGCAACCATAACATTAGTGTGATAACAGTTGAAATTACTGCAGAAAAAATGTAAGATCTTTCCATTAAGGCTAAATTTAATAATTTCCTTTAAATCGCGAACCAGCCTTCTAGACGTTGGAAGAACAATTCCAGCAATTTACCTGTTTCTTACGATATCTCTGGATAGAAAAGAGTATCGCCTTACTGTTTGCAGTGTTTTATCACTAATTCAGTATATTTTTTAAAGACCTACTTCAATTTGTATGCTTTTATTTAAAATTGTTACGGGAAAACACAATATTTAAAAAAATAAAACAGCGCCATCTAGCATTTATGTTACTAATCAGATTGCTTCATATTTACAAATATTCGATTGTTAATCAAAAGCTCTTTCAAACAACATCAAATTTATTAAAATCGGTCAAGCAGAACCGGAATTACAGGCGTTTTTTCGTAACAAGGTTCCCACTCTCCCCCACCCCTTATTTGAAGAGATAGACTTAAACCTGTCCTATCAAAAATATGCTGAATTTGTCGAGGAATCTGATTATGATATTCAATATGCTCCTTAATTGAGCAAATTTTAAAAAAATTTGCATTTTAAAATTTCTACTGTCAAATACGCCCTCTAGCGGTGTATCTATAATGCTGAAAATAATTTCCAGGCGTTTCTCGAGGCCACTTTTGTTATAAAAATTTTTTTCCCGAACCTGTGCTATAATCCACTCCTGAGATAATATGGCTGACGGCCGTTCTTAGTTGGCCACCCGGTACATAAATTTATACCTACCTGAATAAAATGTATTAATTTTCGTTAGCTCTTTATCGCTAAATGAGAAAAATTGTTCGTCGAACTTGGCGAAGTACCTGGTTAAAATTTCAGGCTCTACAAGTTCTGCAGAAGGAGATTGTTCCACCGCTGCATATAGCATGGATTTCATTTCCTGCGCAAAGAAAATTCAAAACCTTTTAAAATAATTTTTAGATACGCCTAGGTGCTTTGACATCACTATTCTGTTAATTCTGACACAATAAAAATAAAAATATTATATCTGCTATAACTCACCTCATAATTAATATATTGTTTTCTCCATTCAGGTGTAATATGAGCTGAAAGGTGTTCAGCGAACTTCATGGTTGGAAATTTGTTATTTTAACGCTTTTCTATCAAAAATTATTAGAATTTCCATATTCACGTCTAAACGTCGCATTGACTTTAAGCGTATCGACGTAATGGCGTCGTGACGTTTGAAAACGAGACTTGCGTCAACAAAATAAACCTCAGAAATATGGTTTCCACTCGATGCTAAATTGTAGGATGATTAGAAAGACAATCTTTTTAAAAAACTTGGAAAATGAATTAATTATTTCTTATTTTCATTCATAGCATGAGTATCTAACCAAAAAATGTTAGCATAATATATTAAATATAGATTATAAATAGATATTATGGCTTTCTGTTGAATTAATTAATTACCCATGTATATTAAAAGCCGGTAGATTTGATATATTTCTATTTTATAACGTACATTTTACTATATAACATTGCCAGCGCATTTTCATTCCATTTATTAACATTGCGCTATTCGATCTCTTAAAACCGCCATGTTTTTCTTATTTTGTATTAGGATCATAGGAACGCGAAGAGGTATCAGGAGCAATCAAGAGTCCACCGCATTATAAAAATTAATTTAAAAACATCATCCTGGCGCCATCTACGTGAAAGTAGCCAAACTAGTCTTTTGTACGATGCAGTAGCCTACCGCCAATTACAAGCAATGTAGCATAATTATAATGATTTCAGTCACAAAATTAAACCATTAGAAGTTTTAAAATTTTTGTAGCATAATAAAAATATTTTTGAATACTACTAGAATATTATGACACTATTAATTTCGACATTAATTAAAATAGCATACTGCGCCATCTATGTAGAAGTAGCCAAAGTAGTCTTTCACTCAAAGAAATTTTTGCCAATGTTAACTCAATTATGGAACATTTATCATTTTCATCACAAAATCAAACGGTTACAGGGTATTAAATTTTTTAGAAGATAAATATAGTATTTTCAGAAGCTAATAAAGCATTATAACAGTATTAATTACTTTATTTATGAAAATAACATACAGCGCCATCTATGTGAGAGTAGTTCTTTATTCAATACTATTAACTGTTGAACATTCTACTACTTCCGTCTACTCCTCTTAAATGGCAATAGCATATAGTTTTTAATAAAAAAAAAAATTAATTCTTATACAGGCCGAAATTTAATTTAAAAGTTTGTTGAGAATGTTTGATAATAATAATAATATTTATATAGTATTCATTACACATCCCTGCTCGTTACATCAAATTGAAAGCTGCTGTAAAACAGAACCTATTGCAGCACCAATGTTTTTGAAATTTTGGAGAGATCTTCCCATGATCTTTCTTCCTCAACTTCATACCTATTTAATTTCTTTTAGAAATTACATGTCAGATTTCCATTGCATCAAAGAAGCTTTAATTGAGGTAGGTATGTTAACGTTCAATAAACTTTACAAATATTCCCAGAATCATTTTGTTGCTGTTATTAATTAATTTCAGTTTTAAATTATTTATTTAGAAATATGTGTTAATAGACTATTGATGAAAATATAGGTAAGTAAACAGAAAACCACCCAATAGTTATTTAAGCACCTATAAATTGTTTTTTAATGTATTTACATTGGTTTTACCCAGTTTCACATTACAAGGTGAACAATATAGTTATTTCTTTTATATCTTCAGTCACTTAACAAATGGTAAAATATGGGCAACAGTGTTCTGTTTATTCAAGTGGAATAAAATGAGTTGATCCCGTCTCTAAAATTATCAATCTTCTTTAGTTTGTTGTGTGTAAAACTACATAAGTACCTACTACATATTCATTGGTTATACATAGGTACGTAAATATGAAAGTTATTGGTGTTGTGTGTTATGGTTTACTACTATGTAAGTACCTATCTTTCAAATTACTACAATTTAAAAGGTATTGTAATTTTTAATATTTAACTTGAATGAGAAATGATAGAAAATGATGTGGTGATATTTACACTGAATAATATTATTAAGTAGGTATATTTTCTTTCGCAGTTTGTCTTCACAGTTCAAATGGTGAATATGGTGAACGAACATGTAAGTACCTACCTATCTATCACCTATTTTTAGGATTATCTGCGGAAAAAATTGCTACTTATCCAGCTTTTCTATACAGTGTGGAAACCACTTATGGAATAAAATTCTTTATGTCATTATTTTAGAAAATTATAAAAAATGCCTAGACACGTCAACTTTTGAATTGAGTTGTGCGTTATGTAAACATAAATGTAAATGTACAGGGTAATTCATGCAAGTATGCCATAGTCGGTGTTGTTTTTTTTTAAAGAAACACCCTGTATATTTGCATATTTTTGAAATCCTCTTACTGAAGGGTTACACTTTCAAGGGTGTGTGCCAGCCCTTAAGTTGCATGCTGCACGTATGCCGATCATTTTGCAATGGATTTTTTATTTTTACATTGCAATAAACAATGAAGTAATGAAAGAAAAAGGAGAAAGAATATACAATAATTGCACATAAACTGTTCTGGTAGGTATTTAGGATTTACAATTGTTTATATTTCACATTGCAGTGTTAAAAAGAGCAGTCAGAAGTACTTTGCTAAATCTTTCGCGAGGTTTTACCAACAACATTCAATTTTCAATGATACGAAGTTGTGTTGAGAACGGATTTACTGGAATTGAAGATGAACTGCTGGTGAATATTAAATATTTAGAATTAGGTATCCGATAAATAGCTGAAATTTTCACTTTTTCAGGAATCTTTCGATAAAATAAAAACATGTGTACAGGAAAAAAGATTATTATTAGAACCGAAAGAGAGTTATTTAAAACACATCGAGGAGTGTAGTCGGGAAGCTATAAAAATAGTAAAAGGATGTTTGAAAAATGAACAAAGATATTTCCCAGATTTTTTGTTGAACATGGCCAAAAGCAAAATCGCTAATATATACGACAACAAAGACGTTGTTTCGAGTAAGTATCTGTGTAATTGAAAAGTTTGGTTAGGAGTGAAAATCAAATATTTTTCTAGTTTATTTACCGACATGTTTGAAGACTTTTAACACGCCCGAAGTGACCAGTAGTTACCTGCAATGTTTGGAAGACTCCTCGAAAAATAAAACGATTCTCAATATTCCAAATTCAGTAGAAACTTATTGTCAGTAAGTACCAACTTATTAATTATTTCAATAGGTGGAAATTTATCGTTTTTTTCTTCTTATTTTTAGGTTATACCTTCCACGAACTCGCTGTCTTCCGAATATGTTAACAAGAATTTGCTCCCAATTCCCCAAGGTTAAAAAATTTGCGGAGGATCGTCTTAGAGCCACTGAATATCCTTGTGATCAAAAATACGAATGATGTTGAAATATTTTAATAAATAATGTTATGGAATGTATGAGTTTTATTTTTCAATATTTTATGCGGTTTTATTAAATAAAAAGCTACAAAAAGTATTATATTTATTCTTTATTTAAAGGTATTTGTATAAGTGATGTATCAGTTTCTTCTACTGTTATTTTTGAAGTCCAATTATCACGAGACGATGAGCTGAAAATTAAAAAAAAAGTTTTTAACTTATAGGCGAGCCCTAAAAAGATGCACGAAAAAACGAGTTGACCGGCCACTACAAAACGCAAGGAAAAAACCAATTGGGATCGATTAATTATATTATTAGGAACAAAAAACCTTAATAAAACTTTTTTGTCCCGATAGTCATTTGTTATTAACGCAAAATTACGGATTACGCTAAATTGGATAAAAATAAACACTTTTTGACTCTTGATATTTTTTCGAAAAATGCTTTGTTTTCAAGTTTTCGGCAATTCAAAGTCAAAAATCGACCGAAAAATGGATTTTTCGAAAAAATTTTCTCGGCTTGTGCCACACCTTTTTTTAATTTTCAAAATGCAAATTACTCGTGAAAACCTATACTATTGGATGGTATTTTTTATTTTCTTGCTACACTCATATACCTTGTCGAATTCGTCATACCAAATTCGTGAAATTTAGGTTGGTGGGCCCACTTATCAGTGGCGTGCATTTCCGATCTTTGGATTTTTTAGAAACTTTCCATATTCGAGCAAATAAAATGATAATTTTGTATAAATAGTACATTGTTTACCGGGTAGGAAAAGCTTAACATTCCTGGACGACTGTGAAGATTGCTAAGTCGAGGCGCAAGCCGAGACTTAGCAACACAGAGTCCAGGAATGTGGCTTTTCCTACGAGGTAAACATACTATTTTTCCGCAAATCGTTTAAAATTCGACAGATATTGATTGATTTAAAAAAAAACGCGATAATTTTATTCCCAAATAAATGGTGCTTTGAAATTCCTAATAAAATTACTTGGGTTACTATGGAAACGTATTGAGATTGAATTGTCAAACTTGACGCTTATAAATTTAATTGCTGGTGTTCTCGAAAGTAAAATGATAAGTGATGATGAAATTTCCATTCCTGGGACTCCTCCAGAGCTGGTTGAGGCAGTGAATACTGCTTCATTAGAATTATTGCCAAAGAAATCAAGAGAAAAGTACGAAAATGCATACAGACGTTTTATGGATTATCGCATGAGTAAAAATACGAGTTCTTGCTCAGAAAATGTTGTAATGGCATACTTCCTAGACCTTTGTTTAAAGATGAAATCTTCAACATTATGGGCCAATTATTCAATGCTGAAGTCAACCCTTGCACTTAAACACAATGTAGATATATCTACATACTCAAAACTTCGTTCTTTATTGAAACGGCAAGCTCAAGGTTATAGGGCAAAGAAATCTAAGATTTTAACGAAGGAAGAAATTGAAAAATTTATCCAGGAAGCTCCAGATAAAGAAAATTTAATGATTAAGGTAATTTACAAGGTTTTAATTTCTATTTAGATTATAGCTTTATTTATTTTTTAGGTGGCTGTAATATTTGGTATTTCTGGGGCCTGTAGAATGGATGAGTTAGTCCGAATGACTGTACACGATATAGAAGACTTAGAATCTAAGCTTTTAATCAGCATACCTGATTCGAAAACCAACAAACCAAGATCATTTGTAATTAATCAGATCTACTTGAATGTTTATCGAAAGTATGTTTCGTTAAGACCAGAAAATATGAACAGTGACCGATTTTTCTTTAAATATCAAAGCGGAAAGGGTTGTAGACAAGTGGTAGGAATTCATCAATTTAGAAAAATGCCCAAAATAGTTGCTACTTATTTGAACTTGGTAAATCCGACAGAATATACTGGTCACTGCTTTCGTCGGTCTTCTGCAACAATATTGGTTGACTCTGGTGCCGACATAACTAGTTTAAAGAGGCATGGCGGATGGAAGTCATCAAACGTTGCTGAAGGATATATCGAAGAATCGCTTAACAATAAGGTTGAGGTGGCAAATAAAATTTTCACAGTACAAAATATTTAACAAAATGACCCTACCACCCTGCATGTTGTCCAAAATGTTTCTCATAGTTCTAAGAGTGTTCCTCCAATGTTCAATAATTGTACTAACTGTCAAATTACTGTAAATATAACAAATTGATCTTAAAAATGTATTCAGCAATGACTTGATGTTTTCAAAATATAAATTAATTCCTTATAAGCAATGTGTTTTCAATCATTTATGTAAAACACTAACAACTCTACGGAAATATCATTTCCTTACAGTAAGGAAGTCCTGACTTTTTCTTCAAGAAATGTTGACAGGAATGTCAAAATTTCCTAGCGATTTGCGGAAAAATATATTTTGAAAAAAAAACTCTGATTGAATACCTACAGTAGAAAAAATTGACCTTTACCCTGACGTCACTAACAATGAACAGTAGTTGACACAAACTTTATATACCTCATCCTTTTCTACTGACAGTAAAAACACATCATACAATATACGTACACTTGTCTTTCAAGCAATGACATACGTTCTTATGTAACTCTAATTATTACTTCCAAATGTTGAAAAGAGATAGCACCAAAAACGATTAATCGGTTGTATTCATAAGAATTTATTTTGACCTCTTATGACAACTGTCATTATTTTGATACATCGAGTTTTGTTCAAATCGTTCCATCATTTGCATTCAGATAAATTCTATAAAATCGTTTTTTTTTCAAAACCTGTAGTTTGTTCATTTTATTTTACGTTAAGTACAAAATTTCCTGTTTTGCATTCAATGAATATTTCCAACTTAACCTCACTTCTTAGACGGTGGCTGAACAAGATAAACAAGCAGTCAACGTATTTACGCACATGACAAAGTAATTGTAGCCATTTTTGACTCATTGATTGATTTCGCGAGGTTAGTAGGTATGACGTCAGGGTAAAGGTCAATTTTTTCTACTGTATTTATATTTTTTTCCGCCGTGCAGCTGAGTCGCGCGGATGCGGAACACATACTTAGTTTACCGAATTTTTCACGGACAAACCATTGATCGGATGAAAAAAACGCAAGAGATCTTTTTTATTGCAAACCACTTCCCCTACACGGTGGTATTTTTTAATCTTCTCCACCTTCTTCCCAGCGTGAAATATTGAAAAATTTAGAAAAAAAAAACGTTTTTTGATTTTTTTTTTCTAATTTGGGAAATCGATAGACTGTTAAACTTTTTTTCATATTAATCTACATACTTCAAGGTACTTATGAAATAAAAAATCAGCCGTATTGCTAATTACTTGTACTTTTGGTCTAAAAATGACCCATACCGACTGGCCTATATCATTGAAAGAACGTTAAAATTTAAAAATTAAAAAATGTTTTTAATAGATTGATATCTTGAGGAATTGGGGTGGACTAATTAGGGTGGGCCCTCCCCTGCTCCCCATGTAAGCACGCCTATGCAACTACTTCTAATTCCAATTACCAACAATTTTTTTTCAATCTACAACTTGAATTTGAAGCCAACACTTTCACTTTTCACTAGAAACGGTTCAAATTTAATTTTTTAATTTTTTCAAGTGTATTGTCGACTTCATATTCAAGTAAAAATTACGTTAAAGGGTAATTGCAACCAACCTTTTGTTACTAACTGTCGGAAACAGGGTCAATTCGGTAATAAGAGTGGTAGTATTCCGTCTCCTATTCAAATCGTGTAAGCTAAACAATAAAAATTGCATTGTTTAGGGCGATGAAAAATAATTTTTATTATTTACTTACAAAAATTTAAAATAGACTATGTAGGCTGATTTATAATAAAAGTTAGTTACCCCTTCATTATAAAACTTTTATGACTTTAGTTTCAGGCTGTACAGCCTCGTGAGGAGTGAATCATGATTAAAATAGAAAATTACTTTTAGAACAAAATAAAAATCTATACAGGGTGGTCCGTAAGTAATTTTACATAGAAGTACAGAGCAATCTTCACTTCAAAATATTGCGATTTAAATCAATTAGCCTTGATAAAATGTTGATATTGAGAAAGATACAGGGTGTTGAACATGAAATTTTAATTTTCGTTTTTTACAATAACTTTAGCGCTTTTTGACGTACATGCACAAAAATTTGAGGTTGGAGGTTTTTTGATAATATGAAAAATCATAATTTTGTACCTATTTCCATGTATTTTGTAAAGGGCGCCACGTATGCGGCATAAATAGATGCAAAACTTTTTTGCGTTTCACATCAGCGCTACTTTTGTAAAAAATAATTGAAACGTAATTTCATTAAGTGAAAATCATGTAGTTAATCACTAAAATGTGATTATCAGTAGTAATACCCCTAGGGTCTTGATAATACCGAGATAATTTTGTCATAGAGAATGCTGAAAGCGTGTTGCTTGATAATAGCCCAAGGCCACAGGCCGAGGGCTATTATCTTTTAGCAACACGCTTGAAGGATTCTCTACGACAAAATTTTGAGTATTTATCAAGACCCGTGGAGTATTCGATAAGATAATTTTTTACTTTGTAGATATCAAAAAATTGATTGTCAATCTGACGCTTAATACTTTTCAATACAAACTTTATTAGTTTTAATCAAAAATTATTCATTTTTATTTAAAACTACAGTTGTGAAAAGTACAATAATTGGTAAATTGATTGAATCGTTAGATGCAATACCAAATCCTTCCGACATTTTTAATCCAGTTGTCAGTTTGACGTTTAATTAATTTTTAATAAAACATAAACACCAAACTGAAAACACCACATGTAGGGTATTATCGCTGTAATACAGCGGTGATTGGATGAAATTTTACACATGACTTGAAATTAAGTAATTTGATTGGTTACTATATCCAGTAAAAAATTATCTCTAAAACCGTTAAGATTTGGGTATACTAACAAGTATACCTTTTATTTGTTGTAATCATGTGGCTTTAATTATTTTTTACAAAGGAAGTGCTAAGGTAAAAGGCAAAAAAGTTTTATTTACCGTTAATAGGGAACGTGAGCAATAATTTTTGAAAGCTTGGACAAACTTGGACATGTTCAACACCCTGTATCTCTCTTAACAGTAACATTTTATTAAGGCTGGTTGGTTTAAATCGCAATATTTTGAAGTGAACATTTTACTGTACTTCTATGTACAATTACTTAAGGATCACCCTGTATACAGGATGTACCAACCTTACGACAAACTTCGGTATATGGGTTATTTTGAGAGATATCAAAATATATTATAAACATGAATAGTAGATATGTTGAAGGTCCATATTTTGAAATTATATCGAACTATACAGAGTGCTGCATAATTCCGTTACAAACCAAACATGTGATTTTTCAAATGGGAACCCCTGTATATTATACCGAATTCGGATTGCTACAGAGCGTTGATTTACCTACGATTTTCACATAAACGTGTCCATATCTTTTGAAGGACTCTGTATAACGTGGCAAAACTTTATATCAAAAGCTTCAAAAAAATGTAACCAATACGAATTCGGTATAATATACAGGGGTTCCCAGTTGAAAAATCATATGTTTGGCTTGTAACGGAATTATGCAGCACTCTGTATAGTTCGATATAATTTCAAATTTTTCAAATTTCACATCTACTATTTTTATTGATAACATTTTTTGATATATCTCAAAATAACCCATATACCGAAGTTTGTCGTAAAATTGCTACACCCTGTATGTACCCATCGGAGCTTCTTTTTTATAAAAATTTATATTTAGATAATTGAAGTGAAGTTAAATACTTACTTTAACTCTGTTTCGTCAGTAGATCGTCTACGGTATTTACAGCACAGTATCCATTTGGTATTTTCTACACTAAAAATTATTGTAACATCAATAATGATAAAACTATATTAAAAGTCGGGTTAAATGTATCTAATAACATTAATGATTCATCCTGTAAGTTTATTTATTGCTCACTTTTGTACGGTTCCATTTTCCTTTGCGGCTGATATGATGGCGAAATTTCTACAGGGTGTGTAGTCGTTATTTCTCAATGACATTCTCAGGTAAAAACTATTTCGAACAGCTGTTTGTACCTTGAAAAAAATTGAAATTTATTATCGAATTTTGAGAGGATTATGGAGGAAAGAGTAATTCTTTCACCAACGCTTTATGAGGACTTTCAATCGCTTCAAAATGTCACGACGTTTTCCAATTAGAATCTACTTTATGCTCCAAATAGCAAATTGAAATTTTCAATTAATAAAAGTTCGATCAACTTTGTAACAAAGATTTGACATCATTCTATTTAATTGGAAAATAAATATTTTCCATAAATCTAGCCTTGTTTAGCATTGAGATTGAAATTATTTTGTACATAGATCAAAGATTCACATTAACAATTCATTTTCGATGGATATTTTGTGAATTTAAAATTTTGGTGGAGTTGCACGGCGCATCCGCCAAAATTTCAAATACTAATAATTTTATTTCCAATGAATTCGACTAGATCCGTGTTTAATATTGACATTAAAACACCAGCTGATTGAAAAATAGTTCGTATGGTAACCAAATATTCATACAGCGTGGAATTTTGAAAATTGTGAGTCTTTGCGAATTAGTTTTGATGTGGATTTTTTTTTTCAAAACCTAAAAATTCTAAAATCCATAGATATCTAAGGTTTTTCGATGTAGAAAATTCCTCTTTTTATAGAAAATTCAATTTTGAATCGAATGGCGTAGACTAGAACCTTGCAAACCTTAAGGTTTCCGAGATATTAGCCAATATGTGAAGAAATGTCAAAAAGTCAGACTCCAGGTTTTCATAAAACCGGCCATAAAATGAGACAAGTTTTGAAAAACTTGAATTTTATTTCATATTATGGGGTTTCAGAACAAGCAAAACTTTTTATCAAAAATAACATTTTTCATTAAATTAATATTTAAAAATTTTTCACCTAAAGGATACTCCATCCGTGGACACCCTGTATAAATAATTAATATTTTGTAAAGCTTGAATTATCTAAGTATCGGTAGATAGTGTAGTGGACCGCGTGCCCGCCAAAATTTTAAATTGAATGTCTTTATAGCTGAGTGCTGAGTACACATGACTAGAAAGTCAAGAAATAGTTATTTATGTAACTAGTGTGTAAAGTAGCCTTTTTTTTGACGAATGTGAATATTGTCGCATGAGCCGCAGGCGAATGCGACAATCACATGAGTCGAAAAAAAGGTCTTTACACACGAATTGCATACAATATTTTTTTCTACTAGCGAATATTTAATTAAAATACAAAAGTTTAATAGTAAATAGTTTAATAGTGCGTAAAGAAACATATTTTACGCACTAGTGCGTAAAGTGAGTTAAATTTTTCTTTAGAAGAGTCTTTTTATAATAATCTAAAATAACATCATGGTTTTCTAAAAATATTCAATTCCTAAATATAAAATACAATTGCTTACTCTAGGTATAGTCGGAACATCTCAATTTAAATTTTAAATGTCAGATTCAATTCACAAAGAAATGTCAGTCACTCACCGCCAACTTATACCTATTTACCGTATTATTTCCAGTACTCAATAATTATTTAACAATAATTATTAGGTTACTTTACCGAATTCTATAGGTTTCTATCTCCAATTTATGAAAAAAACTTAGATTCAATATCCGTTTATTATACCTATATTTTTATAAGACTAGATATCTATAACTACATACATATTGGAATTTTTTCTTTACGCACTAGTGCGTAGAGTAAAACTCTTTACGCACTAGTGCGTAAAATAAAGTTTTACGCACTCGAAAATGTGT
>CAJUYH010005256.1:0-23944 GCA_910591685.1 Galerucella tenella
GAATACTAAATATTGCAAAAGTGTGTTTAGGGGACGTTTTCATTTTCATTTAAACTTTAATTTCACTCGATTCCAGTTCAACTCGAATAATATGGTTTATTTTTTAGAAAAAATTATGTTTTATCCACTAATTTCCAGATCAAACATCGGGTATTATAGAAGACGAGTATTTTTCATAGACAGTGACATTCACTGAGACCTCGAAGATCTATTGCACACTTTCTCCTATCCTGGCATGTCCCAGGCCTTCTGATTTCTATCAGATGAGGAGGTGTGTTTTTCATGATCTACTCTACTTAGTCTGTATCTAATTCTTTCTGCAGCACTTTCTACCACCAAATGTATTGCAGTGAGGTTGAGAATCACTTCCAATGCAACCGTTTTGCATGTTTAGAGAGATATTTTCTCCAATTGTACAATATAGCACAGAATTTTTGTTAGCACATATTAATACTTTTGTTCAAGACACAATAAATATGTTAAACACATCTAGAAATAAATAAATTTTAATGCAATAAAAAAATAAGATGAAAGCCACACGTAAACCATTCGTAGACAAAAACAAAATTAAAATTTGTTATCGATAAAACCCACAATACATTTAACTGTAATGTTATTATTCAGCAAGAGAATCCGCAATTTCCTGTGGCATAAATAAATACCATTCAGTATAATATCGAGTCGATAGAACAATCAACTGTTAGTACAACAGAACAGGAGTTGCAAGTCTCGCCCGCCCAGGATGTACGTGACCGAACACTCCATGCAAATGACATGTGTTTCTGTTATTTCAGAAAACAAATTATAAAATCTGGACCTTGTACAAGATATACAGGGTGAGCTGATGAGATTTTAATTATGAGTGTATATCTATACTTTTTTTGGTATTATTTTGGTATTTATTTAATTTATCCGTCAAAATTAGTTTAAACCCAAACAAAATTTATATGGCTATGTAGCCAATGTCAACGAGATATCACTTGCCATAATATTTTGAAATTATTAGCCAGAGTGGCACTGTAACGTCATATATTACTATTACGTCACCTGCTACCATTCGTAGAGAAGTTTACAACACTTTATTTTCACCCTCCAAATTTCATTAATGTAAGTGTAGCCGTTCAAAAGATACGAGGAGGAGAGGGGACTTTTGAATATCACTGTACGTCATCCTACCGTACAAAAATGTTTTAAAAGACAAATTTTTTGTTTCTTCTTCACTTCATTAGTCACTGTTTAATTTTAAGCCAACATAATTTCCCCAAACGTGTTTGTATTGTATGGTTTTCACCCTGTAGGTAGTCACAAATCAATTCTTGTTGATAGTCTTCTCATATGACATCATCCATATGTTCAAATTTTTTCTTGTGTAACATTAATCAGGAACTCGGGCAGTTGACTTTCTTTAAATGAAATTTTATCCGTGTACGTACAGGGTGTGTACAAATAGATATTTGTAAAAATTTCAAAAATAAAATATATATTCAAAGACAAAATTACAATATAAAAGATAAATAGATAAAAAAATACCAATTGACGATTATTTTTAGGTAAAAAGAAATAATTTTCTGGTAAAATATAAAAATAGGTACGATACTGGGGTGTTTTTTTTTGGGGACTTATTTTTTTATTATCATTAAATGACCGGTACCATATCTGGTGCAGATTACTATAGGTAGAGCTATTAGTTCATAGTAAATCCCGTGTAGTTAATATTAAAAGCTCCAATTTTCAGGGGATTCCTATTTCTACATTTCCAACAAGATAAAAAAATAAGTCCCAAAAAAGCCCCCTAAATTATAATATAAATCGGTCGCCCTCCAAAACAAATCTATTTCTTCGGCCTATACTCGATTTTCCTGGATTTAATTGTCATCCACCTCATTCTCATCAAATAAAAAGATACTCCTATCAAAGCACTGCAAATGATAAGCATTTTCACCATCATCCTTTGCCTATCATCAAATTCAGGCTCAGCAGCCCATTTTAAAAAAACAGTAACATCTTTAGCTAACTGACTAGCATATCCAGGTGTACCGTCTGAATAAGATACGGAGTCATCGAAGAGAGGCGGACCCATCGATAGAGCACCTCCGATGAAGTAAGGATTGAAATATTGCCCGTCTCTTAGTACCACTCCTGCGGGAGGATCACAGTATCCCGTTAGCAACGAAAAAATGTAATCTTCATCTGAAATATATAACTAGTAATTCAAGAATTCGTTTTTCTTTTAAATTTTGCTTACGGTCTGGCTTGGCGAGGATGATATAACTCAAATCTGCCGGGCTAGCTCCGTTGTTAGCTGCACGAGCCGCATTTTCGTTTGGATAAGGATTGGGGAAATAATCAGAAAGCTTTCCTGGTCTTTCGTACATATTACCTTCTTCGTCGGGTCCGTCTTGTATCATTTGCTCTTCGGCTTCGGCCTTAGCTTCCGCTTCTGTATGGCTGACATTAACTAGGTTTCTATAAGCTAGGTGGCGCAGAGAATGACATGAAGAACATGCTTGTTTATATACTTCGTACCCTCTTCTTACACTACGAGAAATTTAAGATTTAGTGAAGATAAAATTATGATTTATTGGTACATACCTAGCGTGATCTAGGGATGTGATTAATCCATTATGGCTCCATAGATATTTTGCTGGGTGTAGCTCCAAAATTGAAGCTTTTAAAGAATCGTTGAGAGTAAATATTAAAACTCCAGAACCACCTGCCAAGAGTCCTAAGCTTCCAAAAAGCTAAGAAATTAAAGAAGAATTGTTAAACTAAAACCCAAATTTCCCTTTGCCAAATTTTTAATTTGAAAAGGTAGTATTACTTACGATTTTTTTATTTAAAACCCATTTCTTGATCTAGAAAATAAGAATATCAACATATTTTTGACCAAAAAAGATAGATTACTTCACTCACCTGTTTATCTGAATAAATTTTTAATTTAAAAACTTTAAAAACGAATTTTCTAATAGAATTCAATACCATACTAATTATTAAATGTCAAACATAAATTTGACAGCTATTCGACAGGATCGTTTGAGGCGGGAAATGGGTTGCTTCAAATTTGACAGTTGGTGGTATTTTATTAATTATAGAGATAAAAGAGAGAGGAGAGAACATAACAGTATAAAAAATCATCGACTAAAGTGGCTTCTCAATATGGCCGACTTTCGTAAACAAACCATAGACGTACATTAAATTATTCAATCATATTCAATTCATAACACTATTGTACAATTCAATATCAACTTAAAACTCATAAATAACCTTTCTAATTCCCTGCTGGTTCTAATTCCCTGCTTTTTCATTTACATGATTGAATTTTGTGTAGTTTAACTGTCTGTCAGGGTATGGTTTATAGCCCGAGAAGTAGATCTAACTTCGTAGTGAACGGGTATAATACTATAATCTTGACATCTATCACACTACAAGCTATACAAAATGCGTAAATTGTACAAAACTGTTTTTTCAACTTCTATTAATGAAAGAAATGGTGAATGAAGATGGTAAAGCTGCTTGCATACAGTTTAAGCTCTAACAGATGTATGCAGATTTGACTAATCTTTCAAATCCGGTGACAATTTTGTAAGGGATTTAAAACAGACCCCCTGCGAAATGTTATCTATCTATTACCACGATGTTTTTTGTATAAGGATTGTCACATGAATTTGAAATAGTAGTAGTATATATAGTTCCTGCTGACTCATTCCTCAAAATTAATGTTGTGGTGGGATAGACAAGTCTATTTGGTCCAAAAATCAATAATTATAGTTTTAGGTTTCATTGTATACAGGGTGATTCATTACTAATTGGAAATATTTTAATAGTAGAATCCTGACTTCAAATTATGGAGATTCAATCCAAAACACCTAAATAAAATGTAACTGCTTAGTTAGTTACAGGCAAAATTGGGCAACTTCATGCTTAACTTAAAATATCTCGGAAAATATTGACTTTATCGTTATGAAAAGAGAGTACTTTATTTACGTAAAAAGTATTGGAGAATCGAAAAATTGTGCTAACATTTCTATTCCGCCAGTGGCGTAGAATTTGAGAACGATTAACCTGTCACTCGCCCCTGTCGTACGCCTCTGGTTTTATCCAGAGCCGTTTGTTTGATATAATTTAGTGGGGGGTACAGTGTCCACACTTCCTGCCAAATATAAAATGAATACGTAAAACAGTTTTGAAGTACTGAGCACAAATAGTTTTTAAATTTTTAAACAAAACACCCTGCAACTAAGTAAGAACTTACATTTTATTTAGGTGTTTTGGGTTAAATCTTCATAATTTGAAGTAAGGATTCTACTATTAAAATATTTCCAATTAGTAATGTATCATCCTGTATATTTGTTTTATCAAGCAGTATCTGTATCATTCCTGAAAACGTCTAGAGTGATTTTTATTTCATGTTATGTACTTTAAGCCGATAAAATCCTGGAAAATCCTGCTAAAGCAATGTAAACAGCCTGGCAAACCTGGGAAATCCTCGGAAAACCTGATAAGTTCCTGCCAAAACTATGGAAATTGCACGGAAACACAGTCTACTGAGTTGATGGTTATCGAGAATTTTGATTGATATTTTCTATTATATTTAATATACCACTGGTGGAAACTGCGAAATGAAGAAATTCCATTAGCCACTGAATAATTCATATTTTTTAAATATTTCTTTAAAAGCGCGTTTCTCAAAACTTCTCTCTCTCTCTGTATGATTTCGAGTCGAAGCCTCGCGCTTTCGCGCTCTTCTAATTAAATTTTAAACTAAAGGAAAACAAACTCTTATTTTATTTTTATATTGAAAAAGCAAACTTGGGTGTTTTCAAATTCAAAGCGAACTTTATACAGAGGAGAAGATTAAGAAGTTTCGTATGAAATGTAACGCCTTTTGAATATATTTTATTCTGTTCTTTATGAATGCTGCAAGGTTTTTCTCTCCTTGCAGTTTTTTTTTTCAAGAAACTATGTCCCGTTTAGATGCGACGAAGTTTTTAATTTTTGATTAGTTGTGTTGTGTTGATGAAGATTCTTTTTCGAAACCGGAAAAGGCTTTTTAATAAAAGAGACGGAAATGCGAAAAGGGATAAAAAACGATTTTATAGCAGTTGCTTGAGACTTAAAACAAGTAAATAAATAGAAATGTTATTTTATGAACCCTCGGTATCTATTCCAAATGTTTAGATATCCTGCAATATATCCGATTTCTTTAAGCAAATACAAGAACACCTAATGAGTATCTTGTTAGTTTCACTAGCTTTAGGCCATCAGAACACTAATAGAAAGGACGAAAAGGATAATATTCCCAAGAAAAGGACTGTCTAATCGGCCACTTATACGGACCAAACTATAAAACACATCCAAGTTTCTAATTCATTTACAAATTGTCTAATGGTATTTAAAAAAAACTGGGTAACCGACAATACAGTACAGGGACCGTACCAGTTACTTCAGTGACAAAATTAACTGTTACCCATCACGAATCAACGTGGAGGTATAGAGTATCTCTTGTTAAAAATACATTTTTTCTCGTATAGTAATAATTGGACATACCTCGTATACAGGGTGTCCCACGACGAGTTAAAACTATCTGTATATGGCAAAATACTTATAGTAAAATCATGAAAATTTCTACGTATCGGTTTGCGGATGCAATCTTTTTAAATAGAATATTTTCAAAGATATCAGACTTCCGGTTCTACCGGAAGTCGACTATAACTTTGTTATTTTAAGCGGAACACCCTGTATATTAATACATTTTTGAAATCCAAGTAAAATTTTAGTATACTTTTGTATGAAAGCTTTTTTCGAAAAATGCATATTTTTTGAGTTATTGATTTTTTTGTAAAAAATTTGACCGTTGCAGATCCTTGTAAATTATTTTTTTACGAGGATATCCTTAAAGATATGAAAATGGTTTCTGTTCGGTTGCTTTTAGCAAGGTCAGACGTATTTGAATATATGTTGAAAATTTTTTCATTTTATACAGGGTGTGTATAAAAAGTGTTCAAAGTTTAACTTCGTAAATATAAAATTTCTTTATTTTCTTAAATAGAACTACCCGGTTTTTTCCATTTTAATGCATTCAGGGAAAAGAAGAATAAGAGAAAAAAGAATAAGTAATGCCACAAGGAACTTACAGAAGATATTAGAAAATGTGTATCCAACTGCATAACTGCATAAATAATAATCTTAAATTTGAAATTTTTTTGTCTTAAAACATCGATGCAAAGAAAACAATAATTAAAAATCTCAGCTTATATTACAAATAATAAAGTGTGGCTATGCCCTTTTTTGTATTAGAAAATCCAATAATAATAATTTAGTCTCCCTGTATTCAGTGTCTACATTGTTGAATTTCCATTTCCGCACTGGTAGCCAGTTCCGTTTGTAAGATAATCCGGAGATATGGGGGACGGTGACCAAAAGGTCTTTATTGTTCAGCTGAGACATTGTTGTTGGATGTACAAACATAGAAACAGTCGAGTCGAGATGGATGTCGAGAAGTGGTCAGATTATTGTTCCGTTGAAGACGGCGTGTCTCAAATTTCTCGGCTTCCTAAGTGCTGAATTTCAAATGATACGTTCAACTTTTAGGCCAATACAAAAAAACACAAAAAAGTGTCACATATCGGTCTTCTTAAATGGTAACTTTTGGGACAAAAGGAGTGGAATATAGCATATTACACAGCAAGGGGGTGGTGGTACTTCACACTCTACACACCATAGCGTTCACAAACGCACCATGAGAAGCGTTTACCTCGTCGTCTGACTGACACATACACTGTCTGTTTTAGCTCCTTACCTAAGTTAAGTTAACTCAAGAACAGTCTTCGTAGCTGTCTTGTGATTAAACTTGCGAATAATATTATAGGTACCATTTCGATATTTTTGCGAGTGGCCTATTTCTTCAGAATGTCTGAATACGAAATGATATGTTTGTAGTGGTCTTATACGTTCACTGAATTCGCAATCTTGAAATATTTTAGTCTTGTTCTTTTCTTATTTCCATTATTTGATGTTACGCAAGTTAAACGTGCTAAATCTCAATTGAAAATTAGTTAAAAAACATCAAAATTTACGTTTTTTAAAAAGAAATTTCGACAGCTAAATGTTTTATACTGTTATTGACAATCAATCGTCAGCAAGTGCCCGACGATTTAGGTTATACGACAGTAATAAGAAATAAACTTTTCCAACTTTGGGAATTCGTGGAGTGGAAATGGAAGTTGTCCACGTCTGTCATAACCCTTGAGTGTAAAAAGAATGATTTATTTTTTGGTTATATCGAAAAGGACGATTCATGGAATACGGGAAAATGTCTTCTAAACCGGAAACCCATAAACTCTACGGTGCTAGATTTCTCCCAAATAAAAATCATAGAGTTGGAAGTTATAATACGAGGATGTATTGATATCTAGTTAGCCTAGACCAGTTCTATGCATATAAACAAAATATTGCGTTACCATAGCAACGAACAATAAATCATTAGAAGTGTCAGTGTGAAGTTGGACGTCAAAAAAAGTAAACCAGGGAAGCTCTCTTGAAATTGCAAATTATGATATAGCCCGCATGCGCACTTTATAAGTGTGTACTCTCGTAGGAGTTCTAATTGTTAGTGAATAGACCCCCAGAGCTACGCAATAAATTAAAAGAAAAAGGATGTCCACCGAAATTGTGAAAATCGAAAAATTGGAATATCGAGCTATCAACAAGTACTTACCTGTATTTATTTAAAAGGGTAAAGAGGTAAGCATATTTACGAAGATATACTTAATAACCTTGGTGATCAATGTCCTTCGTCCTCTCTAAGGCCTAAGAAGTTTCGTGTCCAAAAATCTGCTGGAAAAGTCCTTGCTTCAGTTTTTTGGGATTGCCATGCAAAAAATTCGTGATTTAGGGTTTGAATTACTAGAACACCCCCCTTAGTCACCAGATTTGGCTCCGTACGACTATCACCTCTCTCCTTAACAGAAAAAAAGCTTAAAAGGTCGTAAATTTTCTTTTAACAAGGAAGTAATAAAAGCTGAGGAGGTCTGGTTTGCAGAGCAAGAAGAAACATTTTTTTTAAAGGTCTATAGACGTTGCAGGTTCGCTGTAATAAATGTATCCAATTAAGAGGAGAATATCTGAGTAATAAAATATATTGACTTTGAAATTTTGTTTGGTTCTATAGTGGGCTAAAAAATTTTCAATATACATTATGTAACACTTTTATATTTTACAGAAATTCGGTCTAATCGATCCCTTTCGAAAAAAAAACATGTTCAATTTCTTTAACGTTCAAAAATGACATTGAATTCAATTTAAAAAAGCGGACGTCATAAAAAGTAACGATAAAAATAACCATAGCCCAAACTGAGAGCCATCTCTAGATGGAAATAGGACTGAAAGACATCGATTAAGTCTTGAGCTGCTCTATATATGTGTGATAAGTTCGGGAAATTTTGTTGAATCATTCATTTATACGACAAGAGGTTTTCGGATAGAGAGGATAAGGAAAAGTCTCCAAAGAGATTCCGAAAAGGTCTCTGTAATTTTCGGTGTCTTTGGTGCTTCTTCATAAATAAAGAACTGAGTAATTTGTGATTAGGTTGTTAGAAAATAAAAATACGAGGAGAATTATTTTAATAGAGGAGTTCAGTCTAGGGTCAGTGTGGTTAACAAAAAGTGGTTTTTTTCTGACAAGAATGACAGTTAAGGTCTACCATTCAAATCATAAGACTTTTGCATATATTTTATCATTACGAACATCTTCAGTGTGGAAACCACTTATGGAATTGAATTCTTTATGTCATTTTTTTAGAAAATTATAAAAAATGCCGGGACACGTCAATTTTTGAATTGAATTGTGCGTTATGTAAATATAAATGTACAGGGTGATTCACGCAAGTATGCCATAAGTGTTGTTTTTTTAATGAAACACACTGTATATTTGCATATTTTTGAAATCCTTTTAATGAACCGATTCCAACAAACTAAATAATGTATGGTAAATTATGGATTATACAGGGTGAAATTTTAAAATTAATAATTTATTACACTTGAAATATTGGTACTTTTTTAAATTATCTAAATACGAATTTATCAAAAATCTAAACTAACTAATTATTAGACGTATTTGTATATTAGACAAAACCTGCTACGCCCATGAATTTTATCATAAATACCTAAAAATTGTATAAAAACGCCAATAATTAGTAAAAATCGGTAAATAATGTGGATTGTTTTAAATCGGTAAATAATGTGGATTGTTTTCTATTCTGTCAGTTGTTGATGTGTTGACAGTTTATACTGAAAAAGTAAAATCTTTGTCAAACACTCTTTCATTGTCGACATAACAATGAAATATTTAACTGAGACTCACCGAATTGAGATTTTAATGATGATCGGGCACGGGGATAACTGCAGAAGTCAAGTTGAAGTGGCAAACTTATTTAATCATAGGTATCCCGAATTGCCTAATATTTCACAAAGTACTGTGTCTAAAATTCATGCACAATTCAGAGAACTTGGACGTGTCAAACCATTGAAAAGAAAAACACACTTCGTTGAAGATGATGTAAAAGTGGATATTCTGTCAAGTGTCGAAGAGAATCCAACTTCAAGTACACGTCAAATTACCCGTGAAAATTATAGGTATTTTTTCGCGAGATCCCGTTGATGTGAAGTCGGTTACAGAGCGGTTATACCCCCACCAAATAAATTTGGAAGGTTGTTATCGTTCATGATCTCTCGCGAAAATAAACCGGTTAACCGGATAGATTTAACTTCACAACATTAATAAATAAACATAACCTCAAAGTGACGAGTTACAAATTGTTTCTATCGTTGTAAAAATGTTTTCTTCAGTTTTAACTAAAATTGACGATTTTTTGATACTAGCCTTCCCGTAGTTATGTCATCACAAGTAACGTTGCATAGTTCAGTTAGGTTACGAGTTTCGGATGATTATTTTCACTCTAGGGTGAATCATATGAATTGGTTAGACAAATATAATGAAACGGTGTTTTTTCAGCTTTTTAGAGTGAAAATAAACACTTTTTTCGCAGTTACTAGCTGTTATGCTGTACAATGATCAACATTTTTTATTAATTTTCAAATGTCACTCCTGTCAATTAAATTTCTATAACCGCCAGTAACCATACTCCTAGATGCGGGAACTGAAAGAGATCCCGTTTTATAACTTATTGCGTCACAAATTACGTCATTAACATACTCCCCTATTACCGTTCTATCGCAAAAATGCAGTGGGAACTGAATAACAGTTCCCGTTATATCAACGGGATCTCGCCAAAAAATACCTTATGTTAGTCATACAACTGTTCTAAGTTGTCTTCATAAAAAAAAACTTCATCCCTACAAATTAACTTTTGTGCAGGAGTTAACAGAAGACGATCCAGATCGTAGAATGGATTTCTGCGAAAGATTGATGAATAAGCTGAACAGAAATGAGATAGCTCTTGGTACCATTATTTTTTCTGACGAATCAACATTCACATTGAATGGAGAGGTAAACCGACAGAACTGTAGATTTTGGTCAGCAGAGAATCCTTATTGGCTGCGTGAGACACATACTCAGTACCCTCAAAAGGTGAAGGTTTGGGCCGGTATCATAGGCGACCATATTATTGGTCCTATATTTATAAATGGAAAGTAATTAGTAAAGTGATTAGAAGAATAGAGATACAACTAACTTGAAATGCTACAAAAATCTAATCGAAAATGGACATACACAATTAAACGAATATCAACAAAATTAAATATAAATTACATTTGGCATAACTAGTGACAGAATAACAGAAATGAAATGGTGACATGCCAAAAGTTCCTAGAATTATTGTCCACCGATATGTTGAGTATTCAGCTAAAAAGTCAATTTAAATTTCAAGATATACGCTTCGGGGGTGTACTTATTATTTTTAATAAAGCAATATAGATGTTCGCAATGATAAGAAACATGCAAAAATCTTATGTTTTGAATGGTAGACCTTAACTGTCATTCTTTTTAGGAGAAAAACACTTTTTGTTGGCCACACTGACCTTAGACTGAACTCCTCTATTAAAAAAACGTGTCAATATACGTCAAAGCATCCCATTCTTGTTTATAGAGACAAAGATTCTGATCGGGATCGTTCCTGATCGCGTTTTCCATTGGTTTGGAGCCAATGTCGTAGCCAATCGAAGCGGAAATGCCCTTCGTGCATGTCGATTCAGGTGTGCCCTGTGTAGGTTCAGGAAGCTCAACCAACTGTTCACAAATCACGTACATATAACCGTAAACATGAGATACAGCCTATTAATTTTGTTTGACGATATGTAAGGAATATACGGTTAGCCAGACTTTCTGGATTAGGGAGAAAGGTGACAATTATTTTTTTTATTTAATCGTTATATACAGGATGAGTCTTTATATAAATTTTCCGGTACTATAATATAAATGAGAAAGTATGGAACATCTCAACTGATTTTTCGAATAAATTAAAATAATGAAATCCACGTTTTTGCTTTCATATTTTTCGTGACTTTGTGCAGCTGGGGTGTGCTGGATTAAGTGGGGCCTTTATACGTGCTTAGACATATCATTAGAAGATCGATAACATAAAAGGCGAAAGGTCTCTTAAGTAAGAACCGAGATTTATCTACGGTCTTACTCTTGCTACACATTTTCGGTGGATTATAATATGGTAGAAGATTTATTTTTTCCGTTTCGGGGAATTCATAAGCGTGTGGAATCTGGGATTTGTACCGGGTGATTCAATAATGGTAAAGAGGTACCATATCTCGAAAATTTAGCGAAACATTTTTGTTCTTATTCTACAAGTCATTTTTCTGTATCTTCCCCACTAAAACCATCTTGATAGCCTTCACTAAGAAAAGAAAACTCAACCTCAAAACCATAAAACTTGATGGGAACGAGATTGAATGGAGACAAGAAGTCAAGTATCTAGGCTTAACTCTAGACAGTAAACTTCTGTGGAACAAACACGAAAAGGAGACTATACTTTGGCAAGTTTATCTGGAACCGTGAAAGGAATGCAGTCGAAACATTCGACATTGCCATGTTTAACTTTGAAAAATTAGAAGAACTGATTATGTAGTGATAATAATTATAAATGGGTCTTTTTATTATTAACAATATTAAAAATATGATTGAACGTTAATTTTATAATGTGCTTGTTTCCTTGGATTTATTCTATTAACATTATTTTCCAATTTATGAATATTAAAAGAGAACACTTTTCCAAATTTGTTATGGGATTCTCAAAGCTCACACACCCTCCGATTACATAATTGGTGATTTTTATCGACCAGGTGACTTCTTATTGGCAAGCGCGTGCGTATGTTCTTCCCTCTCACTTCGTCAATTGACTGATATTGATTTATCCAGTGGTGTTCGTATTGTCAGTTACCTTTGTAATTTCAGTTTTACTTGGTAAAATAGGTACCGTACGCCATTTGTACGTTTGACAGATATACGCCTTGTTTTTCCTCCCCTCTTACCGACGCCCCGTAGCTACAGATAAACTTGCCAAACTATACATACAAAGCAAAAATGGTTCTAATGGTGTGCAGAAATCTGGCAGGAAGAAACTGGGGTTGTAATCCAAAAGTCCTAAGCTGAATCATTAAAAAAAACACCTCCTCACTTCTTAGAAATCAGACAACCTGGGACATGCCACAAGACGGTATGATGAAAAAGTTTAACTTATCTAAGAAATTCGTTAAGGAATTATAGTCTGTACAGAAACTACGAGGAGTAATAAACCCTAATTAAGTATGCAAAACCTTTACAGGGAGCACCATGAAATTTTTGATAAATCTCTTACTTTAAATTACATTTCTTCCGTAAATCTAAAAACCAGGTAGATCGACCCCGTATTTGTTTCAGTTGTAGAAAAGTTTAGGGTTTCTTCATTGTTAAAGGATTAGCAGATAAGCAATAACGCAATGCAGTGGTGTGTATTTTGGGAAAAAAATACGTTTTAAATTATAATATAATAAAAAATGAAAAGAAATAATTATTGGAATACATTTATTACTTACATTTTATTCTATATCCGACTCGGAAGAGGAAGAATCGTTGTTGACATTAATAATAATAGGGTCGATTAAATCATCACAAATATTGTCAATTTTCCACATATTTGCCTCTACTTTGATAACATGCTCAATACAGTTTGTCCAATTTTCCTTACTAGCATGACTTACAGCACTCTCTCACAACATAGTTTATTTTAAAAGTAGTATTTTTTTTTAACTTCCCCCTTTACCTGAGCCGATATTAATTTTATGGGATTAAGTTCACAATGATAAGGGGGAAGTCGAAGAACTGATATACCACGAGAAGAAGCCATTTCTTCTACAATGTATTTATTTGTATTTATTCTTGTTCATTTTTGCAATTCTGTAAAGTTCTTTCCTTAGTGGATCTTTTGGAAACTTAATATTTTTCGAAATAAGCCACTCCAAAAGCTCTGCTTTACGCCAACGACTTGTGGGCAATGCTTCTCGTAACCGTGAATGGTAACTTGCGTTGTCCATAACAATAACAGCCCCTTTTGGAATCAGATCCAACATTTGAACAAACCATTCCTCGAAGACATCCCCATTCATATCTTCGTGATAGTCCCCCGTGCGTTTTGAAATAAAAGTTAATAATCCACCATCAACAAAACCTTCAGAACTTCCAACATGGACAATGATGTCTTTTTCCTTTTCCAGATGGTGGCTGCAAACCTAACGACAAACCTTCTACGAATGCCTGCCTTCCGCTTTTAATGTTTTCATCTTGCCAAGATTTGGAAACTGTATATCCAGCATTTATACACACATATATACAAAAATATATAAAATAATTATTGTTACAGATTGGTTTGTTTTCTATTATGAATAAACTGTGTTGCCTTTCTTTATCAAACTTACTTAAATTTATGTACCTCTATCACTTTTTTTTATTAAAATTAGTACATCCCGTTACCTCTGACCTAAATCGTATATTCTTTAGCATAGCTGCAACTCATTCGTTCAATACAAAATGTACCTTACGGTATACCCTCTTAAAATATATTTTGGTACGTCTATGAAATCTACTTAAATGAATGATTTATTACTCCTCGTACTTTCTGTACAGACTATAAGCAACAAGAAGGAATGGGATCCAAATACCATTACCAGACTTAAGAATGCCATTCAATGGTACACAGACGGCTCAAAAGCTAATGGAAGGAACTGGGATAGGAGTGTTCGGGCCAGGAGCCCGACTGAAAGATTGGGAAAACCCCAAGTAACTTTCAAGCGAAAATTCACGCCATAAGAAACTTTAGAAACTTTAAATCTACAACAACAATCAGCTTTATGGTATCCAGTTTTGAGGCTGTGCTATCGACTTCAATATCAAGTTCATCCAAACATCCAGAGTATTACGAAACACTCTGATATTCACAGAGATCTTCGGGTGCTAACCGTAAAGGAAGATATTAAAAGGCTAGCCGGCAAGTATGAAGCAAGGCTACATCAACATAGAATGCAGAAGCTGCTCAGCTGCTGGTCGTTGAAAAAAAACCAACCCAATAGATCTTGTGTAGTGTGTTTCGTGTAAATCTGAGTAAAGTGCACGAGTGTAGTGTATAATAAAGATTAGATAAATCGGTAACACATCAGTGGATTGACTATCAAGTTTTAAGAATAGTTAGATGCAACTAAGACTAGTTTTAAATACAGAAATCTATTCTGAAGTGGTAGGGAACTACTACTACTACTACTACTAAATGTGCAGGCGAGCCTTGTCCTGGACAACTCAAGCCAAGGTTCTGACACTGAGGCCACTGGCGGGCCCATTGTGCCAATCCTGCTACCTAGTCATCCATGAAGCCGAGCCCTTCAATAAAGACCACAACCTTTTTCAGTGGATGCCTGCTTGTGTCTCCAGGAGCCATGACAGTGACTCCGGTAGGTGGTGGGGAAAGTGTTTTTTTGGTTGAAAAAGAAAAAAGACTGTAGCTTCCGTATGCCTGAATCGATTTTCAAAAATATAAACTCCATGCTTAGAGCATTAAAGGTAGATTTCAGATCTTACAACTTACTGGGTAAGCCAACAATCATTAAAATCACAAAAAATGCCAATGTCTTTGGAATGACAAGAGATACCAGTTCGAGGTTTTGACAGGTTAATAATTCAACATATTGAAGGCAGTATTAGACTCTATAAGAGCTCTCTGAGAAACCATTTTTGGATACTTAAATTGTTTTACGTAAAATCGACATAAATTTTCAGAATTGTTTTTTGCATTGCATAATTCTTCTTTTTTTGGTTGAAAATGAGTAATGAATAAAATTATGGCGCTCGGCCAAACGTAGTGTGTGGAACAATGATTTACTGTAACAAAATAATTCAAATGGAGCAGCGTCTAGGAATGGAACGATATCCTATTAAATCGTCCAGAAACTAATCGACAACCGATTACAAATCATTTGTTAATTAAACCTAACCAATGTTAATTAAATGATTGGCCGAGTGAAATTATTTTGTTGTCCGTATTCCAGATAACAAGCGTAAATTTGATACCTCGTATCTCTACTAATGTCAGGAGATATTTGTCATTTAAAAAAAAAGTGAGTGAATATCACTAGCGTTATTTATATACCATTAATTTCATTATTGCGGCTATTCCGATGATTTTATACCACTTTCTATAAATCGTGGAAAGCCGGAGGATAGAAACCTATAAATATAGTGGAAATACATATATATGAATGAATATTTTGCTTTTATTAGGTAGGTATGTATATATACACACACTGTAATAATCTCTCGGCTTTATTTTTTTTTGAATGAAATGGGAGAGCTCGCTCAGCAAGTTTTAATTAAAAAAATATCGGGAAAATGATATATCGCTAAATTTGAGGAAGTGTGTGTATGGAGTTGGAAATTTTTATGAACCTTCTCGAATCTTATCTCAATATTAATAAATTTTAATTAAAAAAATGCATTTTTTCTAATAGTATGAGTTGGTTCATTCCATGTATGACATTTACTGATGCCTAAAAGATCTATTGTACCCCCTTACTACCCGAAGAAAGTCTCAGATACTAGTAGCTTCTTCAGTCCCATTTCCCGGAGGAATTTCAGGATATCTGTAGGTTTTTTACTTAGGTTAATGTCCTTCTTCCATCCAATAATCTCCTAGGATTCTGAATTGCATACCACCTTCTCACTTCTTAGAAATCAGACAACCTCGGACATGCTACAAGACGGTATGATGAAAAATTATAACTTTTCAAAGAAATTCGTTACGGAATTAAGCAACAAGAAGGAATGGGATCCAAATACCATTACCAGACTTGGAAAGAATGCCATTCAATGGTACAAAGACGGTTCAAAAGCAATAGAAAGAACTGGGATAGGAGTGTTCGGGACAGGAACTAAACCTGAAAAAGCTTAAATTAGTGGAGGAAGAAGAATATAGATTTTGTGGTATGGAAGAAGAAACCTCCATTCACTTACTTTCCAACTGCACAGCACTTCAGAATCCTAGAACACAGCACCTGGGAGATTACTGGATAGAAGAGGAACATTTACCTAAGTTGAAGCCTGCAGATATCCTTAAATTCCTCCGGCGGCACAATAGATCTTTCGGGTCTCAGTGAATGTCACCCCAAAATACATGTATTCCGCTGAAAAGTTTCGATTTGAACGCTGGACTTCCCGAGAAAAAGTGTCTAAATTGGTAGTTATCCTTAAAGAAAGGATAAAGGTGATAATGTTTGGAAGAATACACGTTCCAAAGAATTGGTGTGAAAGGAGTGAAGAGACTTGTGTCTTACAACAGATTCTTCCAGAAGCTTCCCAATGGATATCGGTATAATAACCACAAAGTTGCAAAAAAGAAATTAAATACTTCGATATTATCTTTTCAAAGAAATAAAAAGTTTGATTAGAAAATTAAATGGGGTCATAAAATATCGAATGAAACCTTGACGTCTTCGGGTTTTCAAAGAGTTTTCGCACCGAATAATTTTGAATTCTTCCACCGTTGTAGAGAGAAACGTAACAATTTATCTAAGTACATTTTGAGAAAATTGTTATTGTTATAGCCAGCCGGAGTTTTATTGGATTCCCAATTGCGAGATCAAAATTCAATTGGTACTAGAAAGAAACTTTGCCGGGCAATATGATTATGGAGTAATCTTAGAGACATATTGTCATGGTTTCAATAAGGTGAAGTAGTTTACGATGTGTACACACAGATTGCGAAAAGTCTATTCGAGCCATGCGATTTACACAAGTGCGACAAGAAAAATATGAACAGAATTACTTGAATGAGAGAGAAGGATAATTGTTCGCAGTCAGCGTTGGGCGTGTTTTCAGTTCCAGCTACCAATCTGGTATGAAAGCAGCGTTGCCAGTTTTGAAATGTTTGGTACTTTCTAAGGAATAATTTTGCATTTAACTTTTAATACGGGATAACGCCATTTTTTTAGTTAATAATAGAAACTAAACCTCAATTTAAACAGATTCCCAAAATTTTAGATTTTTCCGCGAACGTTTAAACCCTCAAATTAATTAAAGACATTTTTATTGTTATATTTTATTAAAAGTAGAAGAAAAAAAAGGAAAATCAGTTATAAACCCATTATTTACATATTTGCATGTCTACTAATTCGTTATAAACCGAAAGGATATATTGTACGCGTTCGTGGTGTTGTCGACTGTACGTGTTCAAGTTTCACCTCACTTCCATCGAGTGACGTGTTTATACAAGGACAATCGGTATCCGTATCTCCTCTAGAAACGATGATAGCCCAACCTTTTGTTATCTCACCTGAGTAATGTTGATTTAAAAACGTTCTTTTGTTGTTTTAGGATTAGACCAGACGGTCCCTGTTTGGATATATTGATGAGAATAATATTTGGAAAAGGGAGAGTGTCATTTTTACTTAAAATTCTTCACATACTTTTCGATTGATTATGATTAATCCTCAAACATATGCATAAAGATGCAATTTTTGATTAATATTCAAACGGTCCTCTGTATTGACAGATGACAGTTGATTTTATTAAACGTTTTTGTATGAAAAATGAAAATTTCCCATTGTTAATGTGAGATTTCTTAATACTTTCACTAAGAAATCTAAAAATGTACATATATACGGGTTCTGAACATTCCTATAGAAAAAAAAAACTGGTACTTAAAAGGAGTACACCATTAAATACACCGCTTTACCATCTTTTAGAACATAGAAATACCATTCCATTCATTCATTTTTACGTTTATATAAAACAATATCGCAAAATTAACATTGAATCGACTATATATACAGCGTTAAATGTTTATATATACTTTTGTGCTTTCAAGAAATGAATCCGCAATTAAGTTCGACATTGCTGACATTCTTTATAGTTGAATAAGGAGTTGGCAAGTTTTTATTTTCTAGCCACACACAAACGTTGGGTGTTTATTGCTGATAATCATGGTGTTTATATATTTACAAGTACCTACTTATTGTTAGCTCTATTCTGGAGCCCATAATATCATGGGGCTACTCATTATTATTGTAGAAAATGTATTCAGTGAAAGAATGCATAAGCTTGACTGAGAACAACATCGACCAGCACGTTTTGGAAAAGCAGATGAAGGAGCAAAGGAAGGAGATGAAACTACTGGCAAACTACCTAACACCATATGAGAATCCGCTACAGAATCTGAAGGCATAGAAGAGACAAACTTACCAAAATTGTAGTCTTGGAATATTCTAAGATATTTTCAAGAAATAGAAGCTCTGAGATAAAATATAAATTAAAGACGAACTTTAGTTATAAAATTTCTTTCTACAGTATTCTCATCAATAAAACAGGATGCGATTCCAGCAACACCACTTGTGTCTAGTGGATATACACGAAGTAATTTTAAAATGTGTTTAGTAATCTCGTCAAGAGTCGCATACAAATGAGGAGAGTGGAAGTAGACGAAAATTTACATAACGCAGTATTTAAATTTAGATATTTATTTTATCTGGCATCTTATTATATGTTTATATAAATGTTTGAGATAAGAATGGTTAGTTACATGGGTTATTATACTTTTATGGTTAGAAAGTTTTTGAAAAATTTGAATGAAATACTCTCTTCAATTTGTCTTTTTGCTCGGGCCTGGAACCATACACTCTGAAAGCTTGGGAAAACCCCAAGTATCTTTCAAGCGGAAATCCACGCCATAAGAAAGTGCGCCCTGTTCAATATTGATGAAGGATACAGAAGACAAAGGATTATCATAATGTCGGATAGTCAAGCAGCCGTTAAAGCACTGAGCTCTTGTTTAATCAGTTCCAAAATGGTGTGGGAATGCCTGGACAAACTTACTATGGACTCCAGGACACACTGAAATGGAAGGAAATGAAATAGCAGATGAACTAGCAAAGAGGGGGACTGAAATACCTTTCTGGGGGGAAAAAGAGAAGATCTGACCATTGGAAAGATCTAGTAGGGCTTATACAATCAAAGACTCTTCTGGGTGACTACAACCTGTTGAGATCAAATTAAAACTGCGCTAAGAGTTTTAACTGGGATCCTAACGAGACATTGTCGCCTGAATTGGCACCTGAAAAAGCTCAAAATAGTGGAGGAAGAAGAATACAGAATTTGTGACATGGAAGAAGAAACCTCCATCCACAAACTTTCCAACTGCACAGTACTTCAGAATCCTAGAGCACAGCAACTGGAAATTACTGGATAGAAGAGGAAGTTGAAGTCTGCAGACATCCTAAAATTCCTCCGGGATATAGGACTAAACGAGCTACTAGTTTCTGAGACTCTCCTCAGAAACGAAGTAGAAGTAAGGAGGCACAATAGAGTGAATGTGACTCCAAAATACGTACATACATAATCTGTCTTTTTGAAAACCCAATGCTCGAATACTTCTTTTGTATTTTGCCGTCAGTGTCAAAAAGATAAACTTGGAAAATTCCAACAATTAATGCCTACGTTGGAAGCTTCAAAAGCAGTCGACTTTCATCAATCTGCAGACTTAAATTCCACTTTCCTTTTTGACTACCTGTCACATCAATTCATCCTTTCGAACGTTCACTATAGATAGAAAATTGTCCGTCTTTTTGAAGATATATTTCTTACATCTTTTTGTTTTCTGTTTATTTACAGAATTCGGCACGGCGGATAACTATTATAGCAGAGAGAAACTCGCCCAAATGTACCTACAATTTATTTTCAGTACTTTTGTTCTGTAATTTAAACATCCTCCCATTTAGACCCGAAGTCGAATAATAGAAAGGACGCCGTCGTTCCTAAAAGGGACTAAAGCAGCAGCTTGGATTAAAATGTCAATTGAAATGAACGGTTGCTTTACTGATTGCTTCTTCTTTTTATTTTCGGTCTGTTCCAGACACATACATTGTTACTAGAAAGATAAAGGATAAAGGTATAAAGGATTTTCTTTACCTTTAGGAATTCGGATTGGTGAGTTCAAACAATTCGGGTTTTCATCAAAAAGAATGATAAAATATAAAAAATAAATAAAATTATTTTATGGTAGCTTACAGTGAGATACAGAAAACTATTAGAATTAGAAGCATCTTCTTATACAGGGTGGTCCTTAAGTAACTGTACATAGAAGTACAGTACAATCTTCACTTCATAATATTGCGATTTAAACCAATAAGCCTCAATAAAATGTTAATATTAAGAGAGATACAGGGTGTTGAACATGAAATATTAATTTTCGTTTTTTACAATAACTTTAACGCTTTTTGACGTATATGCACAAAAATTTGAGGTTGAGGGTTTTTTTGATCATAATTTTGCACCTATTTCGATGTATTTTGTAGAGGGCGCCACATAGACCACGTATGCGGCATAAATGTGGGCAAAACTTTTTTGCCTTTTACATTAGCGCTACTTTTGAACGAGATAATTAAAGCCACATCATCACAACAAATTAAAGGTATACTTGTTAGTATACCCAAATCTTAACGGTTTTAGAGATAATCACATTTTAGTAATTAACTACATGACTATTATCAACGAACATTAACAAGACAAGAAGGATCACTCTAAGCTCCTCCCCTCGTTATGTCTATCTTGCTCGAATATCGGATGCTACTGTGTATAGAGCACCGTAAGTCTCCTACGCGCGATATGCATAAACAGGTTGTCCGTCGTAGGGATATGTAAAGAAATATACCAGTTGTCTTTTTGAGTGAGCGAATTTTCCTTTAGAAATAAAATAAACATTTACGTACTTAGTGTTTTGTGTTTGGTTCTGCAAAAAGAATGATGGAAAGGCAACATACGTGGAAAAATGTTTAAACAATACAATGCACTTTATAAATAGCTGGAAAATTACTATTACCTCTGCTCTGTCTTTACGGGAAACATCATATACGTCACGAATTCAACCATTTAACATTTAGTTAACGTTTCCATCTATGATTTCCATTTCTTGTTGTTGTAGTAGTTATAGACCGGTATTTATAATTTCAAAGTGCACCAATAAAAAAAAATCGTAAAGTATTCGTGGATAACTGGTCTTTAGAACACTTGCTCTATTTCGAGCACTCCGGCTTCGCCGTCGTGCTCCAAAAATCGCGCGTGTTTTAAAGAGCTTAATATCCACTTATACTTTAATATACTATTTATACACTACATTTTTCGAACGTAATTTCATTGAATAATACTCATGTATTTAATCACTAAAATGTGATTATCTCTAAAACCGTTAAGATTTGAGGATACTAACAGGTATACCTTTTATTTCTTGTAATGATATGGCTTTAATTATTTTTTACAAAAGTAGCGCTAATGTAAAAGGCAAAATAGTTTTGCGTTCTTTTATGCCGCATACGTGGCCTATGTGGCGCCATCTACAAAATACACTAAAATAGGTACAAAATTATGATTTCTCATGTTCAAAAACCCTCAACCTCAAATTTTTGTGCATATTCGTCAAAAGGCGTTAAAGTTATTGTAAAAAACGAAAATTAAAATTTCATATGCAACACCCTGTATCTCTCTTAATATCAACATTTTATTAAGGCTAGTTGGTTTAAATCGCAATATTTTGAAGTGAAGATTGTACTGTAATTCTATGTAAAATTATTTGAGGACCACCCTGTATCTATACATATTATCTGAAATCTTTTTCAGTTCAGTTCAGATCGATTTTTTGCAAAATCAGTCAAAAATTCTCACTTCCGTACAATTTTTCCGACCAAAGAAAATTATTATGTTTCAAAGTATCTGAATATCAATAAAATTCAAATAAATTCCCCCAGATTTTTATCTAAATTATTATTCAATTTAAGTATAAAGTAAAAATCTTACCTTGTCAATTAAGGACCATTTGTAGCTTGACTGTAACAAAGAAAATAAATATTATTACACAATCTAACATTTAATTTTTGTTTAATATCAAAAACAATAGGAAGTAAACAATTTTAAAAATTTACCAACAAACATAGACCAAAAGGCTTTCTTCTACACCACCATTTCCTTCAAATTGTAAAATAAATATAAATAATAAAAGTCCGAACATAATAAATATTTAAACCGCACTCCCGAATTATACAAATATCGATTGTCGAAGTCTTATTAGAAATAAATTGAAACGTTCCTCTGTAATGCTCGGAATAACTAATTCTTATATGTGAGTCATATTGTTTTTTGTGCAAAAAAAAAACAGTAAACAGCTGAACCGAGTTTATATTTATTGATAGCATCGCAAAAGCATGTAAAATTAATGCAGTATTTTTATTTTTAAATAGAATGCCAGCAATTAGGAAATTATGAAAGAACATAGGCGTGCGTATTAAAATTTTTATATGAAGAATAACTTCTTTCTAAAGTTGGAATAATATGGAAAACTTTTTTATTATTAATTTTATGAAGAAAAGTTATTCTTTATAAAAAGTTCTGCATTATCTAAACCCCATAATAGGGTCATCAAATATCAAAATTTTCTATTCGTATACGAGGTGTTTCAAAAAATATGATTCTTACTCAAGAGAAAAGTACCTTTAAATAAATGAATATGCACTTATTCCGCGTTTTAAATGCAAAATCATTAAAAAACATGGAAAAACTGAAAGATTATCATGCGTTTCGAAATCACAAGAGATAAATGTTCATTCAAAATAGAAACATTTGTGAAAAATAAAATAATCTGAAGTTTCAATTTGAATTAATGTAATTACATATTTAATCGTAATTTTTAATTTCGATCAACTTTTTTAAGTAACATTTTCCGATATTGTCAAATTTAAAGGTACTTTACTCTCGAGTGAAACTAATATTTTTCGACAAACCTCGTATACGACTAAAAATTTTTGATATTTGATGACTGTATTTTAGGATTTAGATAATGCAGAAATTTTTATAAACAATGACTTTTTTTCTTAAAATTAATAATAAAAAAGTTTTCCAAATAATTCCAACTTAGGGGGACTTATTGTATATATAAAAACATGTTTTGTCTAGATTTTATTTTGTAGACAACAATTAAAATTCCGACATGTGTCGGCTATCGATTTCATCTACCTTAGATACTGTATCAATGTCAAAAATGTATACATTGTAACGCGATCACCCCCTAACACAAAAAAATTTTGTTTGTAAACGTCAAGAATACCTGAGCCGAATGCTCGTTTCAACGCAAACTAAAAAGGATAAGCCCCACACAATATGCAGGGTTTCGTTTCGAAAATTGTGTCTTCCTGGAAATATATTTTGTACAATATCATCCGCAAACTACGGGATTAAAAATATACTCGTTAGAAACGGAGATTATAGTTTTTGAATCTGTTCAATTTTGTGGAACATATGCGATGTGTGGGAAGGGAATATTTAGGTCGAAAAAAAGATGTAATTTGAGAAATATGTATAGTATGTACAAAAAGTACGAGGAGTAATAAACCCTAATTAAGTATGCAAAACCTTTAC